>LBNU01031930.1:9334-25320 GCA_014162995.1 Artemisia annua
TTAAACTTTGATTGATTCATTCATAACATTATGAGTTTATGACACCTTAAATACTAGTTTATGAGATAACTCTCACAAACATAAGACTTATCCTAACATGACTCAAGACATATCCTAAAATGACTCCAACATTTATCCTAATTAAACATAATAAATAAACTACGATAGTTATCTAACACGCTATGCGGGAATAGCCGTCCCTCATCAACCACGGGCGTATCACCTTGTTTAGTGTATTTTTATGTTGGAGTTCAAAAATAAAGAGTTACATGTCATAAGATTTAGTCGTAATATACGATGGAGGGACTATTTTTGAAGAAAACATAGTGACATTTTCTTGTTTTACTGACGCTCTAAAGTAAGTGTTAAACACTTTAACCAATGTTTTGTTCAGAAATCACATGCAGGTGGAAGCTAGCTAGTGTTGAACATCTCAAAACTGTTTCATTATACATTATTTGGGACTGAATTTCTGCTCTCTAGATTCACAAGTGAGCATTGTCAAATGTTAGTTGTTAAATAGAAATTGAGAGGATATCAATCCTAACATGTTATGATACATATGGCCTGTTTGGTAGAGGCTAATTGGGTGAGTTGTTAGCTTTTTGTTAATAAATAATCTCCTCTAAATTAAATAGCTCTGTTTGGAAAAGCTGATTTCAAACAAATAGCTCCTAAATGAAAAGCTGATTCATGAAGCCTTTTAAACATTTTAGAGCCGTTAAAAATTTAAATTACTGATATACCCTCCCAACATTTGTTTAAAATTATAAATATGTCCTTTTATGTCATTTTACAATATATATTCCAAACATTTTTATTGAAAAAAAGATACAGCTTGTAGCTCATGTTAACAGCTTTGCAGCTTACAACTTACAGTTTACAGCTTACAGGTAATTTTGCTAAACATTCTCATAGTGTTTTTTGGGTGTTGGTGTTAAAGTGATGATGATGATAAAGCGGTGATGTGACACAAAAAATGAGGTATTAGAGCATCTTCAATGTATGCATTAAAAATTTTGCACTATTTTAGTGCAAAACAAGAATTATTTTAAAATATGCTTGCATTAAAAATAAGTTGCTCCAATGTGATGCAATAAATCTTGCGCTATAAATTATTGTATTAGTTTTATTTAACTAGTTTTAAGAAAAGGAAGGTCATAAATATGAGTTATATTCATTTAGTTTGTTTCTTTCAGTAATAAAACTGATCAATTTCATAAAATAATTTTTCCTTAAGTAGTACTTGTGTGATGCAACTAGAATGAAGCTAGTTTTGAACAAGTATCATAACTTAGACTAGAGCTGAGACACGTTTAAACTACAAAATGATGCAAACATGTTCATGTCGCTTGTATTTCCAAAACAGACTCAACATGCAATGCATTTATCAAATTTACTAAAAATGGAGCATAAGAGACTTGATTTGATTTATCAACATAATAAAACATATAATACAATAATCTTTTTGAATGTTTTAATGGAAATTTGCATGATTTCATAAACTGTTAATACAATAATCTATATGGAGCGTTTTTTAGTTGGGAAGTGATATCTCACATAGGAATTTACTTCATACACATATATTTAGTGGGACTCTCATAAATTTTACAAATAAAATTTATGTATGCCCCACTAAAATTATGTGCACAAAGTAAATTCCTATGTAGAGATTAGTTCTTACGAGCAGATTTCATAAACTGTTAATACATGTGAGGGATACAAAATTAAATATTAAATAGGATGATAGGTTTAAAAGTAAAACATTTAGTGCAATGAATATTATTAAGACATTATGTTTAGTGCTTTTTGGGCTTTACTATTCATTGCATTAAAATAGGAATAATACTAGAGCCATTCACAAAATTCACACAAAAGTTTCAGTCGCTGACGTGTTAGCGGGTGATTGATGCATTTTCTGGCAGCTTCCTTCTCCTCTCTCTTATTAAACCAATCATCCATGGACATGTTAGCGAGTGGATTTTATGAGTGGTTCCGGTATTTCTCTTAAAATAGTGCAAAGATTTAATTCTTATATTGGAAAATTTTTTATATTCTTTTGGCATTATTTTAATGCAAAAAGTACATATAATGCATTTATTTGTTGGAACCATGTACTTGGTATTATACTATTCACGTTTACTAATTAAACACTGTTGATAATGGAATCTAAGGATGCGTTTGGTATGTTGCTGTAAATCACAATGGGTATAAGTTTGATAGTAGTGGTAGGCCCCTCGCCTATGATAGAGTCATTCCTCCCCTCTTGGACTCCTATGGAGTATGGATAATATCCATGTTTCATTCCCATGTAATGTGGGCCCCTCATCTTAACAAAACACTTAGGGTGCGTTTGGTTCGTAAGTGGGATTGGAATTGAATTCGGATTTGGGAAAGGTTTGAAAGATGTGGGAAATGAAAAAAAATGGGGCCCGCAGGTTTCAAGTGAAACCACCCAACTAAGGTAGGAATGAAATCTATCATTCCCTCATTCCCAAATTGTGGGCCCCGCCTAAAAACCAAACATAGGTTTTAATCTTTCTTTCATTTCATTCCTTCCAAAAGCATGAACCAAACGCACCCTTAGAATCATTACCACTATGATTCCCTCATTCCCATAGGAGGATACCAAACGCACCCTAAAATATCCCTAAGACCATAAGATATCATTTTGTTAATTTCGTAAGTGTTGTAGTGGTCGATAAATGGTCTTATGGAGTATTTGTTTATATATTTGTGAGTAAACTACTTTTTTGGTCCTTGTGGTTTGCTGAATATTTCATTTTTGGTCCAATTTTTTTAAAAATTTTGGTTTCAGTCCAAAAGTGATAGTTTCATTTCACTTTCAGTCCATTTTGTTGTTGACTGTTAGTTTGACTAGTTAACTAACATAAAATGCAGATGTACCCTCTACTTTATTCTTTATTATTATTGATATGAATTTCAGGATACATTTGAGAAAGGAAAAGTATTTCCAGTGTTTGATTACAACCGATAAACTTGAACATCTAAACAATAATTCATTAACTTGACCTACACAAACCATTTGCACAATACTACTGACCAAAGAACCTTGTGAAATTGCTTGCTTTCTTCTACTTGAAAGCTAACCAAAGAACCTTGTGAAAAAGACACCTACTGAAGAAGAAAACAACCTGATAAAAAAAGATAGCAACTCTTTTTCACTTCATAGTCACGAAACACTAGTTTCTTTCTCTTTTTCACTTCATCCACTGAAAAAGATAGCAACTCTTTGACTACCCTCAGTTGACTACCAAAATTTAATTCTCGTGTTCTTCATCTAACCAATGCAGTTAACTACCCTCATAAAATTAAAACAAACGTTTATATAAAACGACTTGCACAATCAAACACTTCCCCATCTTCATCTCCATCTTCAAAAATCAAAACCAAAAACTCCAAAACCAGAAATCCAACCCAACACAACAACCTTCATAAAACTAACAACAATTTCCCAATCTTAAAATAAACAAATTTTCAGATCAAACTCAATAAACAATTACAAACACCTTAATCCCATTTTCAAATCTTCATATACCCTCATATTCACCACCATTGACATCAAACCTCAACAAGAATTCCTTATGTTGAAAACACCCACCCACAGATAACCCTTGTCGTCTCCTACACACATCAGATAACCGTTTCATTAATGGGAGTTTTGATTCTTTTAGCATTTATGATCTACATTGCATACATGGATAGCGAATACATATGCACAATAACCCTTGGAAACATGGTGGGAAATTAGAGGGTTAGGGCTAGGGTTCTTTATTTTTGTAAATTTGAAGATTTTTGGATTTTGTTTAAATTTAGGGAATTTAAAGGGTTACTATTTGGTGGGTGTTTAGAAGGTGTTAAGTGGCGGACGGGCGGTGTTAGAGCAGTAGGTTGGTGGTGGTGTTTGGTAGGTGTTAGAGCAGCAGGTTGGTGGTGGTGTTTGGTGAGTGTTAGAGCAGTAGGGTGGTGGTGGCTGCCGGAGATGGTGGTGGTTGGTAGAAATAGATTTGAGAGAAGTGTGAGTATGTATTTGTGTATTTGAGAGAAAATCAGAGAAATGTGAGAGGGTGTTTGAGAAAAGAAGAGTGTGGGTTTGTGTTATTTTAATACAATAAAATGAAAAGATGAAAATACCCTTCTAGCTAACGGTCAAACTAGTCAAACTGATAGTGTTAATAAAATTGGACCAAAACTGGAATGAAAGTATCGCTTTTGGACTAAATCCAAAACCTTTTAAAAAATTGGACCAAAAATGAAATACCCCAGTAAACCACGAGGACCAAAAATGTAATTAACTCTATATTTGTTGTTTCTTCATTACCTATATGATCATTTTTATATTTCTTATGTAAAGCATTTCAATTTTTTTTATATTTATATCTATATCTATAGTATATATAAAAGAAAAACCAAAGAGTGAAAAATGAAAAATAAACTAATTTAAAAAACTAATTTGTTCTTTTACTTAAATGACAAGCTAGAAATTAATTTAGAAAACTTAAAACTAATGTATCTCTTTTTTTGAATATTGAAAGTAGCTATTAAAATTTGTTCTTTTATTTAAAATCATTATATGTTATAATAATTTATAGTTACATTTTGATTTTTTACATTGTATGAATAAATGTTTTACCAAACACCTAACCAAAATATCACAATCATAAATATGTGCCTTGATAAATTCTGTTGCTATGTACGGGTACTCGTCTAGTAATATAGGACATGCAGATATTTGTATATTTTATTTGTATTATATAAATGTTTGGTGGATTGCACTCTAAAAAAAGAATATGATGAGTAAATTTAATAATAATAGCGACGTCAACCACTTTTCTAATTTTAAGAAATTTTTTTTACATCTAAACACGTTTTATAAGTTTTCAGCTCTTTCTAGAAAATAGAAATCTCTCTCATTCTCAAAAAAATCTGAAATAGAAAACTGAGAAAAATTTTCCACAACTAAACACGTGCTAGTTGCTTATTTTTCTATTTGTGTTATGTTTCAATAATCTTGTTCATCATTACATCTTGTAAAATTAATTGTCGCCACTTTGCAATACGGGTATCTATACTACATATAATACACAAGCACTCTCTCTCTAAATTTTCAGACTTACAACAAAAGAAGCATAGTGTACACCACTTTACTGCACATAAATTTTAGACTTACAAGAAAAGAAGCATAGTATACACCACTTTAATACACATATTAGAAAAACAAAACACCACATTAATGCTATTAAAGTGATCAATGTTTTTAATGACTATTAATTTTCAGCATGACAAGTTTTATTAGTAAATGTACAACTAAAAAAACACTATTGATTCATGATTTTGAAGCCTCATCGATCTTGTAATAAACAAAAACTACACATAACTCCTAGAAACAAGTCATCTGCCGCCACCGCATCAGCTGCCGCCGCCACCACCTGAATCCGACATAACCACAACAAGTACCAGTACTGCATTAGTTGTTATGAAAAAGAAGATCTCAGATTTGTTCAAAGCATGTTCGAATCCGACATAACCACAACAAGTACCTAATAACTTATTCATAAGATCTTAGCCGAGACTTCAAATTTTTGGGTGCTTCGAACAACAAGAAAATATGATTCGGTTTTGAGAAAATACATCAAAGGTTGTAACAAGAAATCAACAAAGTGTTTTGTTCCTGCGTTTGTTTACTTTTTGGTTGCAAGAAAATGTTTTTAGTTTAGTTGATTTTATCATAGGAAGAGAGAATGGTGACTACATTTAGATGACAAAAAAGTTTGTGTGATAGGCGTGAGTTTAGGAGTAAATATCAGGGCAGTGAATTTGGGTAAGGGTTACTTAGTACAGGTTTGGGCTGGTGATTTATTTGGGCTGAAAATTTGAGTTGTAGTATTCATGAGTGTTTATGAGTTATGGATCCGATTTATCAAAAGAAGAACGAAAGGTCCTTTTGATTTGATTCATTTATATGAGAAGATGAGAGGTTGTTTGATATTTGTTTGTCTTTGGGGTAGTTGTGTTTTTATTTGGGAGAGAAAAAGGATAACGTAGCTGCGTGTTTTTTAGGTGTGGGGGGCGTGAGTTTGTGATAGAATGTGAGATTAAGGTAGTACAAAAGATTAGGGTTTGTTGTGTTTGGATATTAGATCAGGTATTGTTATCATTTGGACCGGATTGGATCTGTGTGGTGTGTTGGGCTGCAATTGTCAAATGGAATATCAACTAAAGTTATTGTTATTTGTAAATTAATTGTTATAAAAAAAAGTATGCCGCATAACATCACATTGCCAGAAAATATAATCACAGGGTACCTGCCGCTGCATCTCGCGGGTACTCTGGTAGTACAAATAAATTATTAAGGATATATCTTAATAAATGTTCAATATTATTTCACAAAGTTTAACTTGTCAGAGAAACTTTAATATTGTACACTTTTGAGTAATACTCCCCCCGTCCCAAAATAAGTGTCCAGTTTGACTTTTCAGAGTTAAACTGGTCCAACTTTGACCTTAAATATATATTTTTTGTTATATAATACTTGATGAAAAATTATACCAATGAACTATACACTTAAAACCTAATCCATTCATATATTTTGCATCAAATATTATATAACACCCATAAAAATAAATAAGATAAAAGTTGAACCAGTTTGACTCTGAAGAGTAAAACTGGACACTTATTTTAGGACGAAGGTAGTAGTTGACTATTTCTCAACTAGCCTCATACAATATTCATATATTTCATCAAACTTTTTGAAATAAGTTGAGATTAAATTTAAGGGTTGTTTGATTCGAAGGTATGGGTATTAAAATATGGGTTTTATTCATATTATATTTATTCGGTTGATGGGTTTGGTATTTGAATATATGTATCAGACCCTCAAAAGCATGCAATTTCTAAATCCACCAAAGGTGATGGGTTTATAAACTCATTCCTATTATCATACCCATAGTCATTCCCTTGTATAACCAAACACCCCCTTAAACTATTCTCTCTAATGATATCCCAAATACTGGCGATCCTCATTTTTTCTGCCCCCTCATGCAATCTACAATCAACCTTTTAGGCACAGTAAGACGACCTAAACTACAAAAACCATACAAAAAAAATACTTTAATTAATTAAAACACACACAAACAAGCACAAAACTTCGGTCGAGAAGCCGATCGATGTGTGAAATATGGCCATGGCCGACCAACGACGACCCACGTGCCGCAGTGGCTATGATCGAAGATGACCCTCATCGACCTTTGGGTCTACCAACCCATTGCACCAGGCTAATAAACCCTTTTTAACATGGTTAATTAAGGGTGCGTTTGGTTCACAGAATGTTTTTGAAGGAATTGTAATCTTTGAAAGGAATTGTAATTTGAATGAATTGTAATTCAAAGAATTGGATTGTGTTGGAATTGTAATGTGTTGGAATTGTAATTGATGAAATCTGTCATTGTGTTTGGTTGACTAGCAACGTAATGTAATTCAGAAAAACATTAATAATAATAATAATAATAATAATAAATAGTAATAAATAATAGTAGTATAATAATTAATAATAATAATAATAATAATAATAATAATAATAATAATAATAATAATAATAATAATAATAATATAAATAATAATAAATAATTAATAATTTATATAATAATAATAATAATAATAATATATAAATATAAATAATAATAAATAATTAATTATTTGAATATAATAATAATAATAATAATGTTAATAATATTAATAATAATAAAATTATTTATTAAATAATAATATAATAACATAAATAATATTATTTATTAAATAATAAATAATAATAATAATAATAATAAATAAATAAATAAATAATTAATTAATAATAGTAATATAATAATTAATAATATAATTCTAATAAAATAATAATAATAATAATTAATTAATTAATAATTAATAATTTTAATATAATAATAATAATAATAATAATAATAATAATAAATATTATTATAATTATTTTTATTTTTTAAAATTAAATAATATATTAATAGTAATTAATAATAACGTTGAAAGATAAATAATGATATTTAACTTTTAAAAATCTGAATTCCAATGTAATTCAATACATTCTATCAAGTTTGCTATGTAATCTGAATTACATCACTGGACGTAATTGGTTGTAATCCAATTACATGTCCTTGCAAGCCAAACAAGCCATGTAATGTAATCTGAATTACAATTACATCCATCCTGCCAACCAAACAGGATTGTAATGTAATTCACATTACAATTACAACAAATTACAACGAATTCTAACGAACCAAACACCCCCTAAGCGTTTGTGCTCGTGAAATGCAACCATCAAGGCAATACCTGTATGGTCTTAAATGTGTAAAATTCTAAATATATGATACATGGGCAACAAACTTTGCGTAACATCATAATTCTCTATTTTTTTTCCTTCCAAACATTAGGGTCATCTAGCTTAGCAAGGTAATTAAAGTAAAAAGATATATAAATAGATCATCTTGAATCCTTAAATAGGAAAGTATCCTAAATCATATCCACTTAAAAAACATGCTAAAAACCAAATGTCAGTTTAAGAGTAGAGTGAACCAATGTACCAACCAAAATCTGGATGGTACTAGTATGACTTTAGCATAAGGGTATTTTGGTCATAAAATTATTTCTCTTTCATTTTTTTTTTTTTTTTTTTTAACTTTATTTCTCTTTCTCATTGCTTACACAATATTTATGTACTTAAAATGTCATCAACATCTAGAACCATACCTCATTCAACAAGAGTCATCTCATCATTTCCTAACAAATTTCTACCACATCTCTCTTTCAAAAAAAGAAAATATCAAACCTGACTTCAAACCATCAAGATAACTCATAGGTATGTTTTATATCATGATTATATTATAAAGTTTGTTTTTTTTTTTTTTTTTTTTTTTTTTTTTTTTTTTTTAAAAAAATTTTTTTTTTTTTTTTTTTTTTTTTTTTTTTTAAATAGTTTTGAAGTATAATAACTTTTGAACTAGTCTATAATTTATTTTGTACAGTTACAAAAAAATTATACACATCTGCTTTTGTGAGGTTTTCCGTTTTAAGATTGTTGATGCATAATCTGGCGCGGGCTGGATTCGACGACTCTCACTGGGCCGTTTGTCGTCTTCTCGAGCCCTAAATAGACCTGTCAACAAAGAGAACCCGTTAGGAGTGGACCCGAGGCCGTAGCCCCGGGATCCACCTCCGACGGTCAAGTCAGTCATCGATGCGATGTAGCATATATGAGTTAGGTTTAGGGTAACCTGTTATGAGATAATGAATAAGGGGATTTCAGCCATGTATTTATAAGGCATGGATTAGGGTTTAGGNTTTTTAAACTAAATATATGTTATTTCTTTATTAGTCTTTTGTGGGTTTTTCTTTTCATGTATCAAATCATCGAAAATTAATTTTTTTTTCCTTTGTTTTATGATTAATTAGTATTGTGTAGATTGAATCATTTTATTTTGTGTTTTTTCATGGTTTTATTTTGAAAACTTGTAGTTATAAGTTTGTATCTTCTGACTTAATTAAAGTTCAATGAATCGAAACTAAAACGGGTTCTTTTGAATTAAATTAAATTAAGTACTTGATGTTATAATCCTAATTTAATTTAATGATGATTGAATTTAATTAAAATCAATAAATCAATATTTGACGTTTTAGATACACTTTCTTTTTGGGGGTTTTGATATAAATTAGTGTTCTTAAGATTTGGTGGTACTAAAATTAAATTAAGGGGTTCTCATCAGTTTCATCAAAATCAGATTTCCCACAAGGGTTTGAACAAAACCTCTTTATTTTATTTTATTTTTATTTATTTATTTTTTAATTTTATTCTTGTTTCTTGATGTGTTACTTTTAATTTTAGATCATGTTCTGTACTATCTATAATTTTTTGGCATATGAAAGTGTTTTTCTGGTAGCATGATGATTTTGGATCTATGTGTTTTTTTAGTCATGTTGTCCCTATAGAAGTAAATGTATATTTGGCTCTATTTCATGGTTCATGTCATTTTGTATGTTACTTTTATTGTTGAATAGTTTACTTACTTGATGCTTATAAAAATCCATATGATCTTTGTGGCTCTATTTAATTATAAGTTCTCATCTCTTCTTTTTTTGAAACTTCAGGAAAAACGAAGGTTTGTTGTAGCCAGCCAATCGTATTGAATTGAATATCATGCACGTGACTTAGTGAACACGATAAAAGTAAAATCTTCTGGTTAATTATCGTAACTTATTGAGGAATTTAGTGAGGTTTTATTAGATGCAAACATCCCAACAAAGTCGAAGTTCAGGAGCAGCCATTCATAGGTTGTACCACCAACCTGACCATATCGAACCCTTTTCTTTAACCGGTTCTCATTTTCAAATCTTGAACAACAATGGCTACCCCAACACAGTCACAGTTACCACTAGTAACCAAGATGCATCAGTCGGTTCGGTTCAGACCTTCAACGAGCAGTTCTTCACTTTGGAGTCATCTCCTGCTGTAGAATATCCGGTCTATAACTCCCCCTTTGGTGGTAGTGTGTCATCAAATAGCCGAAGTCCATTTTCCCCACAAGAGTCTTCTCAATCATGCTTATCAAATCTACACCATTCCCCTGACAAATCTTATGGATCCCCCTTTAGTAATGAAGTGGAGCAGGCTCTTAAAGAAGTGGAGATGGAATTATTAGGACCTACATCTGATTTTGAAGATGGGTCTATCACTAGCTCGTTTGACAACGTAAACAAGTACCATAAGATGCTGCAAATGGGTATTTCAAATTTAGATGTGAAGCAAACCCTCATTGCCATTGCTCATGCTATAGATGATGGTCTTAAAGAAGAGGCAACAGCACTCATGGACGCTTTACAAAACAGGGTATCGGTGACTGGGGAGCCTATTCAGCGTTTGGGTGCTTACATGCTAGAAGGTCTAAAAGCTAAACAGTTATCTTCAGGTAGTTTAATCTACAAAAAGTTGAGGTGTTATGAGCCAAATCCAAAACAACTGATGACGTATATGTCAGTCCTCTACGAGATCTGCCCTTACTACAAATTTGCATACACATCAGCAAACATAGCCATTAAAGAAGCCGTGCAGTATGACAGCCATGTTCATGTCATTGACTTCCTTATTGCACAAGGTAGCCAATGGATGCAGCTTATCGAAGACCTTGCTAAGCGGCGTGGTGGGCCCCCGAGACTTCGTGTCACAGGAGTCGATGATGGCGACTCATCTTACGCCCGAGGGGGTGGGCTCGATCTTGTTGGTCAAAGGCTGGCCAAGCATGCTGAAAAGCATGGGGTTCCTTTTGAGTTCCATGCAGCTGCCATTTCGGGAAGTGAGGTTGAATGGGGGAACTTAAGAGTCCAACCCGGTGAAGCATTGGCGGTTAACTTTCCTTACATGCTACACCACATGCCTGATGAGAGTGTGAGCACAACTAACCATCGTGACCGGCTAATCCGTTTGGTCAAAAGTTTGAATCCAAACATAGTGACCCTCCTCGAGCAAGAATCAAACACTAATACCTCGTCGTTTTCCAAACGGTTTGAGGAGGCTCTTGATTATTACACGGCAATGTTTGAGTCCATTGATACTAAGCTGCCAAAGAATATTCAAATGCCACGAGATGACAGCCAGAGAATCAGTGCAGAGGAGAATTGTGTTGCTAGGGATATGGTTAACATAGTGGCATGTGAGGACACAGACCGGGTTGAACGTCATGAGCCGTTAGATAAATGGAAGTTTAGGCTACAAGCAGCTGGTTTCATCTCTTTGCCTTTGAGTTATTCAGTGGTGACAGGTGTTCAAGAAGTGTTGAGGGAATTTAGTGAGTGTTATCGACTTTGGGAGAAGGATGGTGCGCTTGTCCTTGGCTGGAAAAATAGACCGATGGTAACTTGTTCGGCGTGGAGGTAATTAGGCATAATATTGTGTAGGATTAATTTTGTACTATAACATGTACTAAACTAAACCACTTTTGTACCAACAAATATCTTACTGTAAAAGTTTATTTGTGCTTGTCATGTCTTTGCTTCTGCTTGCTTCCTTGTTTAATATGTGGTTGTTTTTGGCTGGACAAGCAAGCTACTTTAATTTTGTGGTTCAGAGTAATTTGATCTTCTATCATATGTTTAAAAGTAGCTTTTTCCATACCTATATATCCTCTTTGTCCTAAAGTAGTCCATTTTTATTTATTTATTTGATGCATGTTGCCTGTAGAAAACTTGAGTGATGGTGATTTATACGCGCTTGAGTCGTCCATTCCAGCTGCTGCTCGACATTTTGCCTCAATGAAGCCAATTCTTGTTATTTATAATGTATACGGCCTTTCGTTTTCACGCATTAGTTTTGTGTTCTTCTCGCCCTGTTGAGGTCTAAAATGTTTATTGTTGCTTTCTTTGATTGATGTTAAACATTCGACAACTAACAGATGACGATGTTATTTTATAATTTGTGTTTTCTATTGTTGTATACATAAATTTATGTGTGTAATATTTAAACAACGTAGACAATCAATAGTTCTTTTTAAAATTACTTTCTTCCCCAATGATTTACAACTCTTTGAAGCTCATCAATGATTATTAACCCTTAATTTCTGCTAACTTTGAGCATGTACACTGGGCCAATCATAGAAACACTTTTCCATCGTAATCTACTTTGTGATAAAAATGTCGATTTTGGTTACTATGTTTCTCCAAATATCGGAAAGGGGTTACTTTACTAGGTTCGTTACTCACCTAATTTACAACCTTTGCACATTGTCTCTATGCTTTAATTACTCCTATTTTTGTTCAAAAAAAAATTACTCCTATTTAGTTCGCCTAGTTTTGGCTATTTCTGTAAACTACTGTCGGACTAGAAATTATGGCTGTGTATATTAAAATCTAAAAGCTAACCGTTCTCGAGTTTCAAGCTGCGTATATAGTGTTATTGTTAAAGAAAACATGTTCAAATAAAATAAAATAAAATAAAATAAAAATATAAAATAAAATAAAATAAAATAAAATAAAAATAAAGGAAACGGATGATATACACCAATTCATCACGATATCGTTATTAATAGTTGAAATCTCTTCTCTTCACCAATGGCACGCGTGGTTCTTATCCGGAGGGATGTACTTCGACATCTAAAATCCGAATGCGTTTTCGAAATTTAGCACATATGTTGTGCTGCTTTTTGGGTTTGTGTATGTTGCTGAATGCTGATTGGGCTGCTCATTCAAATCCTGCAAGTTTGTAAGGAAAAAAAAAAATGATAAATGAACCTATTATGCGAAAATTTTGACTAAAAAATAGTTTAATTACTGTCTATTCTCAGTTTGATCCGACCACTCCATAAGATGATAAATCAGTTTGATCCCATCACTATGAATCACTAGTTTATTAACCATTATTTTCTGTAATTTGTGCCCATGAAAATTGTAAATCAATCTGATTTTATGAAATGCAAATTTCCTTTTTATCCACTTCAACTTCACACGAGAGTTATTTCTCACTAAAAAATGTCCGAACTCAACAAAATGCATGCGGGCTTTGTTGGATCATATGCGACTGTTAGTGATTAAAAGAGATTAAGGGTATATTAGAAAAATATAAAATATTTGTTCTATCAATAAAGTCAGGACAAGTGTCATACTAATATGGTAGGTCTATTCTCAAGCTTGTTAGATCAAAAGTGTAGATTGGCAGGGACACCTCAACCCTGTGTACCATCATGGTACCCATCAACTCTACCCAGCAAAGGTTTGATGCCTGTGAAATACCTTCACCCAATACCCAACCATGCTGCGAAACGGATTTGAACTCGCGTCCTTTGTTGGATCAAGACATCACATGGTTGGACCCATGCTTCTAAAGTAGCTGGTGACCAACTGCGCTAGGCAGCTGGTTAAAACATTACGGCTAAGAAGGGATAACTATTGTCAAGCGAACATATTCTTAAGCTTGTTAAGCAAGCATGAATATCAACATTCAATCAAAATATATCGTTTGTCTTTATTCAATCAACTTTTATAGACTACTTCCGAGTTTCTTCAACTTTTCTTTTTATATTTAGAAAATATTTGTTTTTATGCAATTTATTCTCTTCTATTCTTAAAAACAAATTTTGCTACTTACGCGGTCTAGTGGTAAAGGAGATTGCAACTATCACATTAAAATGTGTGAGGTCTCAAATTTTATTCATTTTAGGTGCAAATAATCCTGAAGTGGCGTGACGGTGAGTTCAAACTCTATGAATTAGTGAGACAAAAAATCAAAAACAATAATTACATAAAAGAAGAAAGTAACCCAATTATTCACATACTTAAAGCTGAATTAAAGCTTGTGACTTTTATTTGACAATCTGCACGTAACAAAATCGCCAATTTGATTTTTCTTTAAGAATTATTTCTTTGTTAAAAGGGATTTGCTATACAATGCTCATTAGACAGTAGTTAAGATAAATATAAAAAAAAACTTACACTTTATTAAATTAAAAATCACATATATTTAAGATAATTTGAATTATATTTAAATTAATTTGTATGTTTATTTATTGTACATTAAATAAATAATAACTTTAATCATCTTGATTAGGGACGCGGGATGCCTTCAGGGCCGTCTTATTGATTTGGGGGGCTCGGTGCGAAATCACAAATGAGGCCCCTGTAATCCAAGTCTTTCACTCTTTTTGTATGTGACCAAAAGTTTGTCTTCTATTTTTTGTATGTGGCCCGGTTCAACTTTGATAATATTTAACAAAGACACTAAAAATTCAAAATGTTTATATATAAAACTAGTTATAATACCCGTGCACGCATGGGGTTTTCACATAAAATTTTAATTATGTATTGATACCAAAAATTGTTAATTTATAGGTAACTGCATATGATCATATAGTAATAAGACCCTGCACGCATGGGGTTTGTATCTATATTATTTTTTTGTTATGAATTGGTGTATCAATAGTCATTGTAAGTTAGAAAAAAAAAATACTTAAGAGTAAACATTGCTCAACACCAGGAACCGATGGATCAATGAAAAATAATGGGATACGTAAGAGGAAATATTGATCAGTTTTTATAGAACAACTGCTTTCGAGAAAAGAAACAAAGGATAGCCAAAGTCCTTAATATATAGTAGATATATGGATATATCCTATATGAGTTACACTTTCAAATAAGGTTTATATTCATTGATAAAAAGAATACGAATCTAGCAGTATTAATCAAGACAATATAATTCACATGAAATCAGGATAGACATCATCTTCTGCAATCTCATCATTCACCTTTCTCTCGAATGCAACATTGTTCAACTCTTCACATCTGCTACTTTCAAGATGCAATTCATCAGCGCCATCAATGAAATCTAATGCTCGTCACTTAAGTTCTTCATCACTGAGCTTGATCCAAGATTTGTGAAACCATGATTGATATTATCGCACGCTGGCCACTTGAACTTTGACATCATTGAGCTTGTTGCTTTGCACGTAAAATTGTATCTTGATGTTGAATTTTGTTGTACTTTCTCCATTTTCAAGATTTTTCCAAATAAATTGCTAAGATTTAGACAAAGATACTAATCAACTCAGTATTTTTCATAAGATGACCAATGGAGAGACTGCATTATATTTGTGTTTGAGAAATTCAAGGAAATTGTTGGTGATTATTCATATCGATATGGTTAAACCAACTCTGAACTCACCTGATTGCTTCGGGATCTTCTAGCACTCTAAGAGGCTTCTCAATGGAGAAAAATTTTGTTGTTCAAGAGGAGATAAAAAGCATAGTTTGTAAGTTATAACTATTCTTCCCGCTTACACTTGCTTCAAAGTTGTTGTTAGAAACAGCTCTTGGATTTTCTCACAAAGTGGGAATGGGAATGGGGTGTTTGCGAAAAAAATCTTTGCTGACGTCTTTATTTTCGAGATGACAAACTGTGCAAAAATCTTTTATTGAATTCATCA
>LBNU01031930.1:25397-50397 GCA_014162995.1 Artemisia annua
TTTTTCGTAAGTCGCTTTACCTGAGCGCATACTCACTCTGAAAATCATCATCTCCCAAATAATCATTCGGTCTCTGACTACACCTTCATCATTCATTCACTACTTGTTCATAAAAATACTTCACCCCACCTTAGAATATGGGTTACCCTATCTTCTGACATTTCTCAAAATCACTGTTATAATTTTATAATTGATAATCTTTATTTTAATCGTATTCAATTCATATAAACAACTTCGTAAAAATAGTCATCCGTAAACATCCATTCTTTCACTACAGACTATACTATGTCAACTCTAACATTTCTTGTGTCCACTATATTTTTTCCTTGAAACCTAATTAAAAAGTACTTTCACTTTTTTTTAGGACTAATTACTTTAAAACTATCAAAAAGATATAACTACGAAAGTATTCGTACGTAACAATTGTGAAAGTTATTGAAAACTCATCATCTACTAAATTATATTTTCATAATTTTACAAATTGTTTTTCATCCACTTATGGTACCATTAAAAAATTATTTAATTCACGCCGCGTACCCCGAAAACGTAAACTACTCGAGCTATGCACTAAACCGGTACCCCGTAAAAAAAACAATGTGAACAAAAATATAACACTCATCACCATTTGAGAGGTGGCCGGCATAGTGCCCTATCGACACTTTGGTACTCCCTTTTTCACCTACTACTTCCCACTATCTATTTCCTATCCTAACCTTTTTTGCATGTACCTCATAAACATTGTTTAATTCCAGAAAATTTCCCTACTCTCTTGTCACTCCTTGGCTCTTCCTTACCTCCTCACCATCAAGAATTCATATTTGCCAAGAACAAGTTATACAAGCTAGCTTATAAACATCCATTACAAGGTTCTTGAAATACTAAACCTATGGTATTAGTTAAGATTTTCTTGCAATGTAACTAGTTATCTTTCAAGTAAGTAAACTTAATTCAATACTTTATGGTTCTTAGCGCTATTTTCTACCACCTTTTAACTAATTATATTGCATGCAAGGTAGAGAAATTTGTACCACTCATTTCATGGTTTCATTAAACTTTTGATTACATAGATATGTGAGTTTGGGGTGTTGATGATATTTTTATGTTTATTAGGAACCCATGACACCTTGAGGAGCGTGTATGGTGAGCTTTATGGATTGTTGATTCGAATTTATGGTAAATTGGAATGGTTACTAGGATGAGAAAACCCCCTAATGGACATTTAAAAAACAAAGCTTACTGGTCATAATTTTTGAAAAATCAGAAACACTCAGTAAGGGGGTTGGAACCCATTTTTGACCCAAGATAAAGAATACATTTTAAGATGAAGCCATGGCCGAAGAAAGAACGGGTAAAACGGGTTTATAACGAAAAATTATGGCTAAAAACATAGTTAATACCAAATTAATGCTTAACCTTTTGAGACCACCTGGACATTTTTCTAAATACTGGAAAAACTCAGCAATCATGACCTATTTTGCAATGTACTCAGAAAGTTAGACTTAAAAGGAAACGCATACAAAAAGAACGGACTAAAAATGATTGAAAACGAGAAATTTACGCGTAGAACAGTACTGTATTTCTTATAAAAACCTGAAATTTAGTGTGCTGATGTAAATAAGTTTTCCAAGAAAACAGGCCCCTAACCTTCTGTAAATGTTCCAACATTATAAAAATTACGTTAGTATTTGTTTAGAGCTAACCGGGGATATAAATTCTTGAAAAACGGGCTTATACGAAGTATATTATGATTTTGAAAGTTAAATGTTTTCTAGTCTATACCAACAAAACAATGTAAATCCACTATTCCTATACGTTAGATGTAAAACTTTATTTTTAACAAAGATATATTTTGGTATATAAGAGTGGCTATAAGACATACTTTGCCTTCATAACATTACTAATCTAGTTAGAATATATTAACTATTGGTGGGATGTTGAACGCCTTTAATGACACTATCCTTCTTACTCTTAGCTCAACGAATACAAGTGGTTTTATAGCCTCGCTTTTAACTTATAAATGATTTATAAACCTCGCGGGAGGGCGGATACATGTTAGTTTTCAAAATGAAATACAGTAGGCTTTTGATATTGCTGACCCGAATACCAATGATTAATAATTTTGGAGTTAAACTGCCAATTAGTTCCCCACCGATCATGAACCCGTTAATTTGTTGTAAACCGCTATTATTATAAATATTGCATATTGGCATTGACACGGGGCCGAATGGGTAGGCTCTCATCTTGCAACGTCATAATAATAACTTGAGAATTTGAGGTTAAAATGGGGCAAATTTATTACCCTACCGGGGCAAACTAATAAAACTTAGGTTAAGTTCGGTTCATGGAGATCTAGTGTATCTAATAACCGACAAGTAACTGATCATACTGTACCCGATGAAATGATTTATTGTATTCAACTTTATTGATTTACTAAACGTTCTATAAATTCACTCCATTAATTTGTTGACTATCTTAGCATTGTTTTATCTCAGTCCGTAAGTACCTTAGCTTTTGGATTGGGGCCGCGCAAGAAGGATTAATCGACTTAAAGATGGCTCATATTTTCAAATGTTTTGTTTTTAAGATATTAGACTTATTATATATTATTGTATCTTTGACTCTTAAACTTTTGGGACTACATGTAAAACATATTAACTTTCCATGGTTTATGTTTATTAATATTAATATGTATGAAAACTTGTTTATTATCGTGTTGTACTATGTGATCCTAAATATATAGGCCACGCTCATGTCCCTTCGCTGCAATCCGAAATGAGGGTGTTATAGATTGGTATCATGGAGCACAAATATAGTGAATAGGGTCTAATTTATTTAAAAAAAAAAAAAAAAAAACCTAGACTATATTTTCTTATATCTTTTTTAAATTTCAATGGAGCTGTCCATACTGTCCGATACCATGCGCGCCTACTCCGAGCTTTCTATTCTTCCTTCGTATATATTACTAGTATATATAACATTTAATATGCTACACTAGAAATAATTATGATGTTCATTATAATTGCTTTCTATCTCATTCGATAATCCGAAATATCACTTCTTATATTTTAATTTTAGTATAAAACTTCTTGTTGTATAATAAAAATTGTGATTTTGTCTAAAATTTAATCTCACAACTCCGTGATTGCACCATTGTTTGTTCATATGCCACACAATAAAATATTATCATTCTATACCATCGTTATTTATTAAAAATCTTGCTTTCGATTACAAACCTTATTTATACATTCTTATGTCAAACAATATTTTTATAATACATTCTTTTCTCCATATTCTAAACTTATATTATATGAATGTTTTTCAGATTTGTCATGGCACACCCCGATCCTCCTAATCAAGCGTTAGATCTTTTGGAGTCGAGCCAGCTCACCTGAACTTGCACCCCGCTAACCTCTACCTCCACTACCTATTAATCACCTTATCCGATCTTAGAGGGCGGATGAGAATGAAAAGAGGAACACTTTTTTGAGATTGAAGGTGAGGAGGAAGAAATAGACGGCAAAATGTTTCCAAGATGTAAGTTCTTTGAGAAAGATGGGATGAAAGTGGAAAATTCATTCCGCTATGAGGAACCTGGTTCGCCTGTATCCACCACCTCCACTGGATACTTCTTCTGATTCTGAACCGGAAACTGATGAGATTGTACCTGTTTTGTACTATTACATCAATTACCCTTGCTGACGTATGTTCCTTTAGAGGTAATTAATGAGACGAGGTGGATCATCCTCCTTCTGCTTCCTATCATGTATTGAGGCTGGACGATCTTTGCCTAGTTACATGAGGAGAGATATCAAACGTCTCTTTATGGAAAGTCGTGAAGGTACTAGAAAGCAAAATCGGTGGGTTGAGAAACTTTGAAGGAGAACGTTCTTTAATCTAGTGGATAGACTGCACATAAACGCCAATGAATTTGCTTGATCTTGATTTGGCTTTTAAGATAGAACGACAAACAGATAATGATAAGATGAGTATGATGTGTTGGGGAACGTGTTAGAGAATGGATGATGAGGGTAAGGTTGAAAACAAGAAGTTTAAATCATGGCTAGAAGATGTTTGAGTCTGTCTCGTGAGTTTGATCGTATGACAAACGGCGTCTTGGAGAAGGCATCTTTATGAGATGAGGACGATGGGCTTATGATCATTGGAAGAGATGATCCGGTTGGGGTTACGATGGGAGGATCAGTGGATGTCACCGATGTGCTGCCGTATATGGGGAAGACCTTCACACCCGCAAGCCACGTGGATCACCCGTTGACCATTTTATAGTTTGTACTTGTACTTTCTTTTGTTGTATCTCATGGATCACTTCGTGACATTATTAGTCTTGTATTTGTATTTCTGCTTGTATGATATTTCGCTTGTTCTTCTTCCATCTTGTAAATACTATTAGTTAGTAACTAAGTATCATCGAATGTAATGACTTCGTCATTATTTTGTAATACGAACAAAATGTATTAATCTTTTTAATGAATGATGAAAGTTGTATTCTCTTTATATCCTATTCAATATTGTTGTGAAATCTTTCATATTCAATTTAATGAATGCATGCTATATTTAATGTCATTGTATATAATACTCATCAAAAATTTTCTTGTTCTGTGATTAGAATCATGCACCAAAAAGATGACAAACGTGAAATTCGAAAGCTAGTTGCTGATAGTGTTGCTAGGCTTTAGCGAGGATCGTGCCGCAAGGGCTAATGACACTGGGGCGGCGTGGCGATGCTGGAGCCACTGGGGTGGCAGGTGGCGATGTGGAGCAACTGGGCGCAACTGGTGCTGTAGTGCGTGTTGCATTATAAACAATTTCTTGGTTGTGTCTATTAATTTAGGGGGAACCTGAAGGGAGCGGTTGGTTATGCGTTTGGTTTGAAAGTGTCGAGAACATCGTTCATACTTAGCAACATGTGCAGAAGCTGCAATGTTCAATATGCCTGGTATTATGTCGAATATGCTAAGTCCTTGGGGTAAACTCCGTACCGTCACTCTTCGAATGAAAGCCATGAAATACATGACGATTCAAAGAAACTTGCAACTATAAGTTAATTCTCTTCTCCAACAAACCACAACTCGACAAGGACCAAGGCTCTTGTACTTGACTCCTAGGGTTTCTAAGGATTCTAAACTACAGAATGTATGTAATAGAGAATGAAGAAGAGGTGTGAAGAGAAATGGGAGGGTTTCGTGGGGTATTTATAGGGTGTGTATGAGTAGCGAGCAAGAAAGAAGAGAAGGAGATGGCGAGGAGGGGGAGGTCGAGTAAGAAAGGCTATGGGGTATTGTGGCAGGTCTAGGTGGTGATGAGGACGGGCTAGGAGGTAGCTAGGGGGCGCCATAGGCCGGTTGTGGTTATGGTGAGTCGAGAGGTTGAAGGTGGTGACAAGTAGGTGATGCACCTATTTGTGTGGGTGCTTAGAGGTGCTAGGGTGCTAGGTTGGTATAAGGGAGGTGCTATGGTGCTAGGTTTGTTGTTTTAGAGGTGTTTGGTAACTAGTTTTTGGTTTTTAAGTTTAGTTTTATCCTAGTTTTACCTAGAGTGAGTTTAGGGTTTTGCCTAGGGTTTAGTGCCTAAGTTAGGTTCCTAAGAGTGTTTAGTGACTAATCCTAAGTCCTAAGGGGCTTATACTAAGTGGTGGTAGCTTATGGGAAAGATTTAGGAATGTTTGACCTAATTTTCGGGAAGTTATAACCTAGTTATGGTTTTGTGTCTAAGAGGCTTGTACCTAAGCTCTAACGGGTTGTACTAGTGCCTAAGGGTCCTAAGGTATCCTAATGTTCCTAAGGTAACTCATATAAGCCTTGGACACTTTCAAACTAGTTTAGTTAATCATATAGGGTTTAGTAAGCACATAGACCCAATTAGGGCTCAATTAGGGTTTGTTATGGTTTGTGATGAGTTTAGTGTGTTAGATTGGTAGATTACTTATTGTGGTGTTGTTGTGATCTTATGCTTGACATACCAGGGGTTTATAGGATGTGAGTGTTGAGTTATTTGGCTTGTGTGGATATGTGGGCATGTCTAGAGAGTCATGCAAGTAATGAATGCACATAAAAAGCAAAAATTTACCTGTGAAATACCTACTATAGGTGTTTGTAACGGGAATGATAGTAATGAGATTTTGTGGGTTGTTACAGGGATGATCCCATAAAGTTGGACGGTCCCATATATATAAGGGACTGTCTGCCCATTTAAAGGACCATCCCGACAAACGCTCCCATTTTTGTCCTGGCGTGGTGAAAGTTTATCTAGTGAAAAATCTTGTCTGATTTAGGAGGGAAAAGTGCCTGTTATAAGATTTGAATTTCAAATTTATTTCCTTTAATAAAACATTTCATTTTTAATTACAAAAGTACTTTTGTAAAAATGTTTTGTCACATAAAAATGTGAAGTTTTGAGAAAATAAATTCTTTGATCACTTTACTAATGTCGGTATCGTGTTTGTTCATACCTGAAGTGACGTTGTAGTAGATACGTTGTCGAAACGAGTTTTCTCGAATAAAAACTTATTAAACATAGTTTTACGTAATGTGTTTTTATATTTTGTGATTATCAAAACGTAAAGAAACCGAATAATGCAAATAACGTTTTTAACATTATTTGTATTAACAGTTTTATTTATATGGATAATTTATTTCCGTTTTCTTATGCATGTGTTGTGTACCAATCCCCGTAGCAACCCAAAAAGCTTGATTAGTGTTTTGTTGTACCAAATTTTGGGGGTGTTACAAAACCCCCTAAAAGCCTCTCCCAAACACAACCAATATCTTGTCGTCACTGGTATACCTACTTTTCCAACGATAAATCATCACATCGGAGATAAAAGATGGTAGTTTGATAATTTTGTTGGAAAAACACGATTATGTTTCACCAAAAGTAGGTGAAGTTGCTTTTGGAAAATCACGTTTTGAGGTATGAAAAACGCAGATAAGTGATTTTTAGTTTCATCTTGCCAATGGGACTTATTTTTAGGGTTGCAGTTGTTGATTAAAATACCTTCTACGCTTTATCTTATCGCCACTGCTATACCTTCTTTTTCAACGATAAAGCATCATATCAAAGATAAAAAAAAATGATAGGTTGGTAATTTTGCTGGAAAAGCACAATCGTGTTTCACAAAAGCAGGTACAGAGTTGCTTTTGGAAAACCACGTTTTGAGGTCTAAAAAACCCATTAAATCTGGAAAAACTAAAATGGGGAGAGGAAATAAGGTTGTTGTATCGTAGACTCGGAAGAGATAGCCAGAGATTGTGGCAGTTAAAGTGGCCATTGAGAATTAGACTACATGTTTAGATTAGAAACTCGACTCCTTACACCACCACTCCAAACCCCTTAACCACCACCACTGTAAACAGCCGCCACCAACATCAATCAAAGAAACCCATACGAGTTTGAAAATTAATTGAAAACTAGATTCCGACATTGATCCTTACACCAGCACTTCGTTCAAATTCCAACTTATTTTGTGTGCAGAAAAAATCGACCAAAGCCGGTCTCTAACCGGAAGAAATCGGAGGAAACCCAAACCCTAAAACCGACTCCCCCTTAGGCGATTTTTTTTCTTACAAACCTTCTAATCGGTTTTCAAGATTTTTGCCTAATCCTTGCTTTACTT
This sequence comes from Artemisia annua, assembly GCA_014162995.1. NCBI lineage: Eukaryota > Viridiplantae > Streptophyta > Magnoliopsida > Asterales > Asteraceae > Artemisia > Artemisia annua. Next base: position 33,028 of record LBNU01031930.1, read on the forward strand.
TGCTGCTACCTAACCTTGTTATTGATTAACATCTTGTTTAATTCGTTCTTGGTTAGATTCAAGCCTGGTATTCACAAGATTGAGTGAATTTTTTTAAAATTCGATTTGTTAGGGTTTGTTAAATCGTATTTTGTGATCCGATTCCTGGGATTCGATTCATCTATCTTATTTTCTTCATCCTAGGTCGGTTTTNGCAAAAACCAAAAACCATACATAATTAAGGTTTCGTTCATGCATAAACGGCCATCACAACATAAATACGAAACCCTAAATAAGGATTCGTTCTTGAATAATAGGGATAGTCATGATCGCCATTAAAACCCTAAACCAATAAATAACGATCATCAAATCACAGTAGTTAGGGTTTCGACAAAAGGAATTAGGGACGATTTACGGATGATATTCAATACAAACCAGCACACCACCTCTATATAATCACAGCCAAATAAATCGATTGCATACCATAGGGTAGAGAGGCGATTTAAGAAGCTGATTTGGCCGGAATAGAGATGTAGAGGTGGCGGCTATGGCTGCCAAAAAATCGCCCCTAGAGAGGGAACTTTTAGGGTTTTAACTTGATTCTCCTCGTTTATTTTGTGATTATCAAAACGTAAAGAAACCGAATAATGCAAATAACGTTTTTAACATTATTTGTATTAACAGTTTTATTTATATGGATAATTTATTTCCGTTTTCTTATGCATGTGTTGTGTACCAATCCCCGTAGCAACCCAAAAAGCTTGATTAGTGTTTCGTTGTACCAAATTTTGGGGGTGTTACAAAACCCCCTAAAAGCCTCTCCCAAACACAACCAATATCTTGTCGTCACTGGTATACCTACTTTTCCAACGATAAATCATCACATCGGAGATAAAAGATGGTAGTTTGATAATTTTGTTGGAAAAACACGATCATGTTTCACCAAAAGTAGGTGAAGTTGCTTTTGGAAAATCACGTTTTGAGGTATGAAAAACGCAGATAAGTGATTTTTAGTTTCATCTTGCCAATGGGACTTATTTTTAGGGTTGCAGTTGTTGATTAAAATACCTTCTACGCTTTATCTTATCGCCACTGCTATACCTTCTTTTTCAACGATAAAGCATCATATCAAAGATAAAAAAAAAATGATAGGTTGGTAATTTTGCTGGAAAAGCACAATCGTGTTTCACAAAAGCAGGTACAGAGTTGCTTTTGGAAAACCACGTTTTGAGGTCTAAAAAACCCATTAAATCTGGAAAAACTAAAATGGGGAGAGGAAATAAGGTTGTTGTATCGTAGACTCGGAAGAGATAGCCAGAGATTGTGGCAGTTAAAGTGGCCATTGAGAATTAGACTACATGTTTAGATTAGAAACTCGACTCCTTACACCACCACTCCAAACCCCTTAACCACCACCACTGTAAACAGCCGCCACCAACATCAATCAAATGAAACCCATACGAGTTTGAAAATTAATTGAAAACTAGATTCCGACATTGATCCTTACACCAGCACTTCGTTCAAATTCCAACTTATTTTGTGTGCATGTGGGTGTGCGGAGTTTATGTGTTAGGTTTAATTTTGTAAAGAAAATCACATTTGATTTTAGGATTCAATATGTTTTTATATATATATATATATATATATATATATATATATATATATATATATATATATATATATATATATACATATATATATTTTATCGGAGGAAATTTTATTTTTTAGTGATGGTAGTAGTTTGGATTTTATGTTTTCGTATTGGAGAGGGTTGTGTTAAGGGAAGAATTGATAATAAGTTAAATACCCATCCCCAAATAATCACTTGTCATCTTGCTAACAAACAACATCTTCTCACAGGCCCGAAGATGTGCCTCAGTAACCATTATCAACAAACTCGCAGCCTTTTCTCTGTCATGCTTCCGAGCATCCTGCAGAAAAGATAGACTCTCCACAGCAACAATAGAACCACGCAACTTCTCGAGCTCTAAAATCAACACCTCTTTCTACTTAACATGATCAGTTACATCCTGGCAAAGCCTTCTAAACTCTTTTTCGGCAGCCATATCATCAACAACTCCCTTTAGAAATGCACCAACATCCGATCCTTCATAAGCGTAGACTTAGCAGCCACTGCAAATTCATCGAGACGAACCAAACGAGCCATTATATTGAGAACTAATGAATATGTATTTTTTTTTTCTGGGTGAGATTAGATATGGATGGAGTTTGATAGAAAGCACCCTTAAATAGAAAAGCAATGATGAACTGAATAGCGAAAAATTAATCTGGCCGTCAAGAATCCCATCATTATAGCGAAGTTAATGAAACGCTGGATGTAAGATGACCCGAACCTCCTCGCAACAGCCATATCATAATGACTATGAAAAAAGACTTATGAAAAAAATCGGAAACATTTTAATGGGCTTTTCACTTTTATTACAAAATTGGAATTCTAATATTTGATCCAGTGGCTTTTTTTAGCAATAAATTACATCCATTGATCAAGTGGGGTTTTTTTTTAGCATTAAATTACTACCAAAGAGAAATATTTACATTAAAACATAATTTTCAAATTATTTACGAAAGCCAAAATTTCGACATAGAGAAAATATAAAGATCAAGAGAACCTTTTACAACAAATATTAGACTCAAATCAGCTCCGCCGCAATGCGCGAGAGCCCGATTAGAAGTTTATAACAGACAGTGGACGTATTGGAAACCCCTGTTTCTTTACATGTGCCATTTTTGTCTTATTCTTTTATAAGGCAAATGGGATGTAGATATGCACATCACCAACAGACCAAGTCATAATTAGTGTGGAGCCATATTTATAAAGAAGCCACATGGTAGTTTCTTAATTTAAATGGGTATACCGTTTAACCTCCTCTTACAAAAATATATTTTGGTATTAACAGATTAAGGATTTTACGTTCTCAGCAATTTACATACATTACAGCATTGACTTGGGATCCCATATTAAATGTCCATTTTGAATTTTCAAAGTCTTTTTCTTATCAACTTTGACTCTAAATATTTTTTATTGTGTTACATAATACATGATGCTAAATATATGTATAAATTGAGTTTTAAAGGTGTTTTCGTTAGATATAATTTTCATCAAGTATTATATAATACAAACCAATATATTTAAGGTCAAAGTTGAAGTAAAAAAGACTCAAAAATTCAAACGTGGACATTTAATATGGGACAGAGGGAGTATTATTTTGTGAAACAATTTTGAAGTGCCCAAAAGTTTCAAATTTAGGAGTTGTGTATTGCCTAATGATTTATTGAATGAAATTTGTTTTCCTGGCATTTCTAAACGAAATACATTATTTTGCATTATCTTAAACGATATATCAATTGTCACCGAGAGATAAGCTATTTTTCTAACTGTGAAGTAAATAGAAGATGCTAACAATATCGAAAGCATACTCAGACTTGCAAACTTAACTAAACATACATATCGTTTGACTTGAATTTTATTTTTGACATATTACTCTCACACATTTTGATACAGACAATAACTCATACATTTCTTAATCGAAGCTTAAACTCACAACCTATTAGTTGAGTGTATTAGAAGATATATAGGTCCAAGCCCGTTTGTGCCGGGTTTAGGCCCAAACCCGTTTGTGTCGGGTTTAGGATTTAGACACAAACGGGCTTGGGCCTATATATCTTTTAATAGAGTGGATAGACACACATATATCATGTGCTAGGTCAAAGGCCCTTTGTAATTGGTCTTAGGATATATACTAACTTAACATAATATACTTAAGGACTTGCCTACAGACAAACGACAGTAACTGCCAATGTAAGTAGGAGAATATACACCAAAACTTATTATATATATTATATATATATATATATATATATATATATATATATATATATATATATATATATAGACACTTGGAAACTTATTATATATAGATATTTATATATATATATCTTCGAAAGTTCGTGCCTAACAGAAAAGTCGTCTCTATACCGCTTACTTTCTTTGGTCTTTCCGCTTTCTCTGCATTTATATTATATATAGAGACACTTGGGAACTTTTAACACTCAACTCACCAAAGCTTAGAAAAAGGTGGCCAGAAAGAAATGCAAAGATGGAGTGCAGAAAATTTGAGTTGACCATTAATTCTGCCAACGATTTAAGAGAAGTAAGAAGACTTTTCAAAATGAAAGTCTACGCTAAGGTATTGCTTTACAATTTGATTTTAGAAAATCAATAATATATATCACGTACTGTTATCAGATTTTTGTCTATTCATCATCTGAAGTCTGAAGTTCTGAACTATAGCTTAACATGTAATCTGCACGAGCACTTAATATACGTGTTTAAAATTTTTGAGCGAATTGTATTTGTATGTTTAGTTATGGGAAATTGATATAAGCAAAATACAAATTTTACAGTAGCATAGTTTTTAGCATATGTTGTGAATTCTAACGGAATAATGATATGAAAGACGGATTAGAAGAGAGTGAAAAAACTTATAGGTGGTGTTTGTTTTTCAAAAGAGCCTCTTAATAGCCTATTGATGTGACTCATTCAAACGCGCTCAGACATTTAGCTTATTACGATGTGTAACAGCTCATCTAGTTTGTGAGTCATTGCAGATTTTGAAAAATCAGGTTAAGTACGTGTTAAATTTAGCAAAATAATTTATGAATCCTCCCATGCTTCGCGATAACAAAACTAATTAAATCAGATGTGTAGCAGCTCATCTAGTTTGTAGGTCATTGCAGATTTTGAAAAATCAGGTTAAGTACGTGTTAAATCTAGCAACATAATTTGATTCCTAAACCAAATCTTGTCCTCGAATATGCATTGAGAACAAAAACTCGGCACACTGTATTGTATTTGATCTGCTAGCTTAGACTACCCTTTCATTTTCAAAGTATTATCGTTACTTTTTTCTAAACTTTGTGTACATCGTTTTTATAAAGAGCTAAATGTTGAAAACGTTGTAGTCTCAGTTTCGATTGGCAAATCTTGATACAAAAAACCTGAAAATCAGATATCGTTTTCTGATACACATGAATCCACGGTAGGTACTTATTGGGAGTAACAAGAATATGGAGAAGCGGACTCCAGTAGACAAGCACGGCCAGACCAATCCAGCATGGAACTACACCATGAAGTACTCCATAAGTGAACCATGGTTACAACATCATGGCACGATGGTGGTGATAAAACTATATTGTAAACGTAAGCTTGGAGATAGATACATAGGAGAAGTTCATCAATCGCTGAAACAGCTTTTTGATTATGCGTATCCAATGGGTGGAAGTGCTGTGGTACATTTCCCGGTTCAAATAGGGTCGGCTGAGTCACAAGGGCAACTTTGTTTCTCGTATAGATTTGGTGACAAGGTGGCCATTGAGAAGTTGATGCTTGCAGAAAGTATAGCATCTTTCTTATTAACCAGTCCACATGGTGCAACTTGACAAATTCACCTCTCTACTTTACCACTATATTGCGTGATAATCATACTCATTATTGCAGCAATCACTTTCATTCGGTCAGTTGTATATATGTATTGTGTTAAATTTCTTCCAGTTTTTTTAAGACAAAATAGCTATAGTTATCTTTGGTATTTTCTGTCTTATTTGCACGGAATAATGAATGATTATTATGATTCTTATTCCGTCATCTCTAAGCAGGCAAATACCATGAATTATCTAGCATAAATATTGGTCAACAACAAGGGCGGTGATTAGCATGTGCAAGTGGATCAGCCGCACAAGGCTACCATTTGTGAGAAGCCTCCAATTTAGTGTATGTCTATTAGTATTTATACATGTATAACTTGAATTTTATAGCCGTTTTTAAATATTGTGTGAAGGGGCCTCCGGTTTAGTATATATGTCTATTAGTATTTATACATGTCTAAGTATATTATATTTTGAATTTTCATAATAGTTAAGCTTTTTATGATTTACGGAGCCCTATTCCTAGTTTCGCACTAGACCACCCAAATCAATGGAACGGCCCAAGTCAACAAACACATGCATACATAACTCTTACCCTATTGCAAAAACATGTAGTTTTAGTTCATATATTTGATGCAAATTTTGTTACTCTATACTCTTCTGTTTCCCATCATTATTTGGGTACGCTCATTTTATCATATTTTCTATTTTTAATAAAGATATTTTCATCAAATCACATTCACCGTGACACTTGGTCAAGAGGTTAAAATATAATATGCATATATACATCAAACATTTGACTCTCACAAATCCTTATATAATTTGAAAAGACATGTGAAAGTTTAAACAAACATTAACAGATATTCATAAATCCACTAACAACATCGAAACTAAAATAAGCACAACTTCTAGTACACCATGTAAAATCAACATTTATGATTAATGAAATTATAGAAACGTGCTAAAAATTAAAATTTAGAGAGTTGTGCTGACTAGGAAGATTTTGAGTATGTTTGTGGCATATTATATGCCTTTATCTACGTCAAGTGTTGGGATGAACACCTCGATGTATAAATGTGGTTTTCCATTCACAACTCCACATTTTTCTGCTAGTTGCGGTGAAACCTATTTAAATCTGATGTTCGTTATAAATAATTTTCGATATCTGTTGCATTGTGGTGGAGTCATTTTATAATAGAGTTAATCACATAAATCGTCCTTGTGGTTAGGCCAAAATTGCATGTATGGTCCTAAATCGCAATTAATTACACCAATGGCCCCTGTGGTTGTCCAAATTGGGTTGATCGGCCTTTTGACCAATTTTTCATCCAATTGAAAGTTAACAGTGGGGGCATTTTCGTCACTTCACATACAATATAACTCAGGACCATACTTGCAACACTTTTTTTTGTTTTTTGTTGAGTATGATGATCACCTGATCAAAGAAGAATATATGTTTTTATTCTTATTGACAAAAGAACTCAAGATTCATCTTCATTGAACAAACAAACAAACCCAGATTCAAACACAAACACAGATTCATATGTCATCTTCATCACACATACACCTACCGATGTCCATAACCATTATCTCTAGCCACCACATCACCACCCCACCCGAACAGCCATCTTCTTCATATGCATTCAAACCTAATCAACTAAGTATGACAACGACAATAACTTACACTTGCAAATCAATCCCATCAATCAAAACATTAAAATCACCAAAAAAAAACAAACCCGTTAGTAAGGGGTGTTCAAGATCCAAGCCGAGTCGAGTTTTGGCCTAAACGAGCTAGGCTCGTTTATTAACTGCTCGGCTCGAGCTCGAATAAACTTCTATAAAACGAATATTTTTTTGTTGTTCGAGCTCGAGCTCGAGCTCGAAGCTCGTTTAAAATATTTAACTTTTTTTTTTTTTTTTTTTTTTTTTTTTTTTTTAATTATAATAAAATAAACTTTCAAGCTTAATATGCTTGTATAGAATATCGAACTTTAAAGGCTTGTTTATTAACTCAAGCTCGAAAGCTCGTTTATGATTATAAAAACTGTTCTAATGTTAAACTAAAGTTTATGTAACTTATAATAAACACTAGTTTGCATTTGAAGCAAAAGAGTGTATAAAAATCATACTTATATTTTTTATAATTTCAAGTAGATGTAGTTGTTTATGAAAAATGAAATGGGTCTTTGTTTTATAGTGTCCATCTCTCTTCACTTTTCTTATTATTTTCAATGTGGGATACTTTTCATCTTGTTTCTTTGATTAGACAATATACAACTACTACACGTAATTTTCAAAACATAAATTTTATATTGTTATATTTTCTATTATAATTATAATTCTTAATTAAAAATATGATATTTTTTTCGTTAACTTATGCTAACAAATTTATTAATTAAACTAAATAACAAAGTTAATACGCTTGATCTAATAATAGAAAAGAACAAAAAATTGATGCTCAAAGAATAAAATAAATGATTAATTAAGGTTCAAAAAGAATATATAATTGATATACTTGTAATCATCTATGATTCCCTAGTATATGTTTTACCTCTTTTTATATACATGGTTTTCGAGTGAGTATAGCCAAGTATATAATTTTGTAAGCTTGATTCATGAAATTGGTGGAGGAAATTTTGTTATTCGAGCTAGAGTCAAGATTATAAATTATTTAATGAGCTCAAGTAAATTATGAATTGTTTGAGTCGTGAACCAAGTCAGTTATGTGTATGTGTATGTGTATGTGTATTGTGTATTTATGTATCTTCATGTGTCTCTTGTAAATGTATGTGAGTATCATATGTAAGAATGTCTGTGCGTGTTTGTATGTATAAATGCTCATATGAGAGACATTGTATGTGTATACATAAACATGTTTGTATTCACATGTAATGGATTATAATCAATAAACCATTGTCATAAATATCTCAACTAGTTAACATGAATTAAACGAGTGTAAGAGTTAGTTAGTTAATAACTAAAATAGAATAAGAGTTTCTACAAGAATATTACCAACAATAATCTCCGTGTTTCATCATCATATTGACCGAATATGATAACGTTGTTTATGTTCTATTGTCTAAGAACCATGGATAACGTTGTTTATGTTGTATCATTTAAGAACCATGAACCAATTGTTTTTAGCAACCTCACAATGAGTTTATGCATATGTATATATATCAAATATATGTGTCTTTATATGTAAATATTGGTCGGACTTATGTATTTCATATATGTGTGTCCATACATATTGGCTTCATACGTACGTGTCTATGTGTCTATACATATTTGAGTATCATATATATGTGTCATATATGATAACACATATCTGAATTTCATCGTATGTGTCTTTTATGTGCGTAAGCGTGAAAATCATAGAAGGGGATCGTTTATATACAATATACATACATATGTTGTATTTATAATCACAAAATCCTCAATATAACTCTCAACATCACGTGAGCCATACGAGCGAGATTCTTTGAAATCATCTAATGATTCATAATTCTTATTTAGTGGTGTTTATGATTGGGTTTAAATCATTTATATATTTGATAAAGAGTTTATTAAACATATTAGTTACTTCTTTATAAAACACTTACTAACATAAAATTAATATTAACCATTATATGATCAATGAATATATATGAGTAACAATTTATTTATCACATTTAACTTATTCATACATATTAAGAATCCAAAAAATACTTGTAAGCTTGAATGAAAAAATAAAAGAAAAATGATTTCATTTCACATCCCACATTGGATAAGTGAAACAAAAGGAAGGCAATGTGAGGTCTATAAAAATAAAAGCCCAAGCTTACTAGTTTGTATGTATATTTTACATATAAACTAAAGTGTAGATGTAGATCTTTGATGTGATTGAAGATTAACATCTTGCTAGTTTTGGTTTTAAGTTTAACATAATACTTATAGTAATTAAAAATTTAAAATTAAAATATTTTGAAACTACATATTTAGCTTGATTAGCTCGTTTGGCTCGAGTAACTCGTTTGGCTCGTTCGGCTCGAATAACTAAACGAGCTTTCGAACAAGCCAAGCTAAATATAAGTTTTAAAAGCTCGGCTCATGAAATTATTCGAGCTCTAAATTTTGTTTGAGCTCGACTCGAGCTCAAAAATTATCAAGCTCGACTCGAGTTAAAGGAGCTCGAGCTCGAGTAGCTCGTTAAAAGCTCGACTCGTTTACACCCCTAGTTAGAACTATTGCCCACTACACTCGTCTTCATCAATTCCTTACCAATTTCCAGATTCTCAACACGCCCAAATTTCTGATGCCTTTTCTTAACACAACAGGTGTAAACCACAAAGAACACAATCGCATAAAAAACAAGAACACCAAACAGAATCCCAGCAACCATACCACCTGAAACAGAAGACCTTTTTGAGGAACCAGACGGGCTTCCACTCGGTCCATTAGAACCACTTGGTACTGGACACATGTAGTCCATTGATTCCATTAGTAATATTTGTTCCTAAGAACTTATTCCCATCTGTTGTAAACTTAGCCTTGATGGAAATACAGGTGCATTACCAGATAGATTGCTATTCGACACATCTAAAACTTGAAGATTGGGTAAATAAGAAACAACCAACTTTAGAAAGATTATTATTGGATTTAGATTTGAATCAGATGGATGAATGTATTCAACACGAATATGTTTTGACATGTTACTTAACCCACTCAATATGCTGATTTTGGCCCCTTATAGGTTATACATTTGGTTCCATTAATTGAATTAATTTAATTTTTTATCAATACATTTGGATCGTGTACCTATAACTTTCCTATAAAGAAGGAAACGTTTACTATCCTTCGCGATTCGGATAATTCCAGAACAGAATGAAATGCTCAACCATAAGTTTAGCTCACTAGTAGTTTGTTTGTACACATTGTATAGCCAGCTCATGAGACTTAGTCAGAATCTTTTTCCTTCGATTTGACTTTCCGTAGCCTATATGCCAATGCAAAAAAGAATAGTTTATTTGCTAATACCCTTAGATATGAATGAACTAATAATAGCTTTACTATTACCCTTAAAGCTTCTTCATTTGCTATACTTCCACCAATGGCAGCATTGTTCACTTCGGCCCAATTTTATTCACACAAAAGTAAGACTATACACGTTTTATGTATTCTACATTTTCATTATGTGAGCTCACAAAGAGCAATATTGATAAAAGGAACTTGTAAAAACCAATCCACTGCAGACATTTTTGCTAAAACTTGGTATATTGTTAAAAATGAACCTACATTTGTAATTTATGATAAATGTATATCAATAAAGTACACTCTAAGGGTATGTTTGGCACGGAGCTTTTTTGGAGCTTTTTAGGGCAATGAGCGGTGAGAATGAGCTTTTTTATTTTTGATGTTTGTTTGGCAAAAAAGCAATGAGTTGTAGCAATTTTTTAGGAAAGCTAATTTCCAAATGCTTCATTTTGAAGCTGTGGATATTTACAAGAGCTGTGGATATAGTCAATGACTAAAATATCCCCTATCCCATCCCTAATAAAAATCCTAATATATATCACGTACTAGTAATATATACCACCGGTAATTCTCATCGTCTGTCGCATATTTTTTTTCTTCTCTCAGTTGGTGTCACATCTTCAGGTTAGTTTTATATAGAGTAAACTTCAAAATACATCCCAGTGGTTTACCCAATTTCGCACCATACATCTCTCTCGAAAAAGTTGCTACAAATACATCCCTCCGTTAGTAAAAGTGAACCAATATACATCCCTCAGTTAAAATAAGGACTAACGGTGCAAATTTTTTCTCCGTTATCTCCTAACGAGATAGAATATATTTGCACCGTTAGTCCTCTGGGTTAACGGTATTTACACGTTAGTCTTTTTTATGTTTTCTTCCATTTTTTTTCGTTTTCGTCCATTTTTTTAACCGTTTACGCCGTTTTGTTACGTTTTCACCCGGTTTTTTACGTTTTTTCTGTTTTTTACGTTTTCGCCTATTCTTTTAGTTTTTCTGTCCTTTTTTTTACCGTTTTCGCTGTTTTTAAGCGTTTTCGTCCGTTTTTGTTAATACGTTTCGTCCGTTTTAAACGTTTATGTCCGTTTTTTTTACGTTTTCACCGGTTTTTTACGTCCTTCTTCGTTTTTTAACGTTTTCTTCTGTTTTTTTACGTTTACCGCCCCTTTTAAACGTTTCACCGTTTTTTACGTTTTCTTCTGTTTTTTACGTTTCCACCGGTTTTTTACGCTTTCTTACCGTTTTAGTTTTCGTCCGTTTTTTTTACGTTTTACGCCCGTTTTTTTACGTTTTCACCCGGTTCTCTTACGTTTCTTTCCTATTTTTACATATATTTCAATGTGCTTTACCTTCTCGTCGATTTTACGTTTTCGCGTGTTTTTTTTACGTTTTCGTCCTTTTTTTTATTTTTCGATCGTTTTTTACGTTTTGCCCTTTTTTTTTACGTTTTCGACCGTTTTTTATGTACCGCGCCTTTTTTACTTTTCACCCGTTTTTTACGTTTTCTTCCGTTTTTTTTCGTTTTCACCTGTTTTTACGTTTTCCTTCACAGTTTTTACGTTTTTTTACTGAAAACGTAACAAACGACGAACGGTAAAAAAACGGAAGAAAACAAAAAAAACCGGGTGAAAACGAAAACGGCGTAAATGTAAAAAAGAAGAAAAGGTAAAAAACGGAAGAAAATTGTAAAAACCGGGTGAAACGTAAAAAGGTCGAAACGGAAAAAAAATGGACGAAATGTATAAAAACACGTGAGAAGTAAAAAACGGACGAAAATGTAAAAATAGGTGTAAATACGTTAAAAAATAGGGAAAGTAAAAACGGGACGAACATAAAAAAAATGGAAAAACGTAAAAAAACACGCAAATGTAAAAAATTGCGAACGCAATAAAACAGGAAAGTAAAAAAAAAAACGTAAAAACCGGGTGAAACGTAAAAAAGGCATAAACGTATAAAAAAACGGACGAAATGTAAAAACAACGGAAGAATGTAAACCGGTGGAACGTAAAAAACGGAAGAAACGTAAAAAAAAAAGGAAACGTAAAAACGGTGAAAACGTAAAACGGAAGAACCTAAGAACCGGGTGTATGTAAAAAGCAGGGTAAACGTAAAAAATAGATGAGAACGTAAAAACGAAGAAGACGTAAAAAACCGTGAAACGTAAAAACGGATGAAAATGTAAAAAAAATGGACGAAACGTTAAAAACACGCAAACGTAAAAAAGGACGAAAACGTAAAAAATAAGACCGAAAACGTAAACCGAAGAAACGTAAAAAAAAGGTGAAGACGTAAAAAATGGGCGTAAGAAACATGGAGAAAACGGAAAAACGGAAAGAAAGTAAAAAAGGATACGTGCAAATACATTACACCAGAGGATAACGGTGCAAATGTGTTCTATCTCCGTTGAGATAAACGGAGAAAAATTTGCACGTTAGTCTTTATTCTTAACTGAGGGATCGCATTGGATTCACTTTTACTAACGGCATGGTGATTTTGTTGCAACTTTTAGAGAGCGGATTATGGTGCGAAATGGGTAAACCACAGGTATGGTATTTTGAAGTTTATCTTTATAGCATGATCCAATAACTTTTGTTTTGTTTAATGCAAATATGACACGCTTATTATTAATTGCTTGATGTGTTGTGTTTCTTACTTTTACGAATGGACAATATACGTCTTGTGTTAATGATCAAACTCAATGATTATCGGCTGGGCCGCGAGCCATGGCCTATTAGGTCTTAGGTTTTACCTGACTTTGTCTATAATACTTGTAATCATTTATTATAATTACAATAATCAAAGTTTTAAAGATAAATACATATCTAGTGCTCTCTCTATTTTCTGACGGAGCCAACCCTCTTGAAGTGATGCTTAATCCCGATACACGCCCTAACCGGGTCGTATCAATTGGTTGGCTTTCATTGAGAGCGTCTCGTTTGAGAGGGTTTTTGATTTGGGTCAAAAAAAGACAAAAAAAAAAAAAAAAAAAAAAAAAAAAAAAAAAAAAAAAAAGTTACTGTTCATCTGTACTATTCATTGCACTGTTCATCAGAGGTACTGTTCACGAGAATACTGTTCATCAAAAGTACTGTTCACACGAAGTTACTGTTCACGGGTACTATTCACGGGGGTACTGTTCATCGAAAAAATTCCATTTTTTTTTTCGAGTTAATGTTCATGGCATCGAGCGGATGTGATCGGGACGCGGAATATGAACTTTTTAAGCTTTTGCAAATGGGTACGGTGGCCGAATACGAGAATGATTTTAAGATTCTTATAAATCAAGTAACGGGGATCTCAGAATCTTTGCTTAAATCGATTTATATCTCGGGACTTAAACCACTTCTACAATGTGCACTCTTAAGGTTAGCGCCTACAACTTTAAGAGAAGCTTGTTCCATAGCCCGTATAACGGAGGCTCGTTTTGAGATAATTGCAGGGAAAAAGATGAACATTGAAGAGAAAATAGATATTGTTCTATCATGGCCAAATGAAGAAGCTCCGTATGTGATTAAAGAGTCCTTAGATGCTAATGAAGATATTGGTGTTGTTAAGGTTTTACCCTACTTTGTCTCGAGCCCATGGCCTATTTAAGTCTTAGGGTTTTACCCTACTTTGTCTTATAAATACTCTTGTAATCATTTATTATAATAAATTAATCAAAGTTTAAGATAAATAAATATCTAGTTCTTCTCTCTATTTTCTGACTGAGCCAACACACGCTTGAAGTGGTGCCTTATCCCGATACAACCCCAAACCGGGTCGTATCACTCAACATGACATGCTTATTATTTAATTGCCTAGTTGTGCAAATATGACATGCTTATTATTTAATTGCCTAGTTGTGCAAATATTTGATTGACTTTACGAATACTGTCTTGTGCAAATATGACATTTCTAGTGCAACATATGCCTGCCGAGATGAAACAGATTCGCAATGATATTGCCACTTCAATATGGAATGCACGTCGTCGGTAGTATATTACTAGTGTATAACGGTATTATGAAATGTTCGGCATGTAAACGTAATTTTATTATTTATTTAGAGAATTTTCTATTGAAATATGTATATGTCCTTTTACGTCATTTTACATATAAATAAATACAGCTACAGCTATGTTACAAACGTTTTTATTTAAAAAAACAGCTACTGCTCACGGCTACTGCTCACAGCTACTGCGCACTGCTACTGCTCACAGCTACTGCTACTTTTACCAAACACAGCCTAAGTTGTAACTTCCAAGCTTTCAAGGTATGTCTTTCATGATTTTAGTAATTTTGTGGACCAAAATTTAACTAATGTTCACGTTTTCACCGTAAATATTGTTCAAAGTCAGTATGTTTCTAAAACGCCAATTGTTAAAATTTACATTAACACTAACAATCACATTATCTAATTAAATGGAAACTTAATACCCGGTTCGAACACAAGACATAGTTCATATAATCAACTTAACAACCTCATTTCCTAGAAACAAAATACTAAAAACAACCAATTTTCTAGCAAGCGTTTTCACAAACACTTAATGAACACATTTCAAATTTTATAAAAAAAGAAAAGGTTAAGAGATCTACTTGGCTAGAGATGAGTATAAGTAGCTTCAAGTGGACTGGGAGTTGCACCACCAGGTCTTCCTTTCATTTCCATCAAATGAATCTTTCATCTCTGATCTGCAAAACATATGCAATCACATCCTAAACATTTGTATTGCAAAATTTGTCACAACCCACAAACTTGCATTCAATCTAAACAATTATGAAATTGAAAATGAAAATACATATACATGTCGGATAAGAGAACAAAACGCCTCTTAGCCAGATTCTCAAGTGCTGGTCGAAGCACCTTTCACCTCTAATCATAGTGGATTCTCCCCAGTCTACAAACTAGAAATATAAAAAAAATAGGGACAAAAATAGTACAAATTTTGTAATCTTTATCCAAAAAATATCAGGAATAGCCAAACTGGACAACTCATTTTAGCGTGCGGTGATCGGATTTCTCACATACTTGATTGTCCGCTACTCCGCTATACAATGCAGGCGTGTTTCATGCCAAGTATCGTATCCAAGCACATAGTTACATATTTTTGGTGCAGTTATTAAAACATAAATTTCTTTTGTATTTAGTCTACACAGGAAATGTTAGCAGGACAGGCTAATGTTGTGATGAGGAGGCTAAATTGAGGTGAAATTTTTGTATGGTACGTTGTAGAGGAGTACTTTACAAAGCATGGCCAAGTTGATTGTTCAGGCACCCCCACCCAAGCATTTTTGCTGCCATTTTGGGTGGCAAATGGCGATTTTACGAGAAGGTGTATGTCATTGCGATTATCTGGCTTCCCTCTTGTTCACCAAGAGTGGTTGTTTGCTTTGACTAAATGGGTTTTTGGAGGTGTGCTATTTATTGTTTTTGTGTGAGGTTCATATTTTCTTGCATTTAAGATTATCATGATTATTGTCTAAGGTTTCGGTGTTCTTTNATAAAAAAAATAGGGACAAAAATAGTACAAATTTTGTAATCTTTATCCAAAAAATATCAGGAATAGCCAAACTGGACAACTCATTTTAGCGTGCGGTGATCGGATTTCTCACATACTTGATTGTCCGCTACTCCGCTATACAATGCAGGCGTGTTTCATGCCAAGTATCGTATCCAAGCACATAGTTACATATTTTTGGTGCAGTTATTAAAACATAAATTTCTTTTGTATTTAGTCTACACAGGAAATGTTAGCAGGACAGGCTAATGTTGTGATGAGGAGGCTAAATTGAGGTGAAATTTTTGTATGGTACGTTGTAGAGGAGTACTTTACAAAGCATGGCCAAGTTGATTGTTCAGGCACCCCCACCCAAGCATTTTTGCTGCCATTTTGGGTGGCAAATGGCGATTTTACGAGAAGGTGTATGTCATTGCGATTATCTGGCTTCCCTCTTGTTCACCAAGAGTGGTTGTTTGCTTTGACTAAATGGGTTTTTGGAGGTGTGCTATTTATTGTTTTTGTGTGAGGTTCATATTTTCTTGCATTTAAGATTATCATGATTATTGTCTAAGGTTTCGGTGTTCTTTGTGTTGAAACACAAATTAGCTGTTTTCTTGCTCATCTCTTGCGTTGTTGTTTCACGCCAGCTCATTGGTAGTCTTACCTTAATGTCATGACCACTACTTTATATCAGTTAGCGTTGCTTTAGGCCAATGTGATTTTGCATATGTGTTGTGTGTTGTTTTCGTATGTGTAATTCAGAGGGTAGTTGCTTGGCTATGATGATTTCATTGGGCATGTTGTCGTAGTTTTTCCATGACAGCAGCCGGTACGGCAACACTGTGTTGTATTTTGTAGGCAAAACGATGTGTGAGTCGAATCATAGTTATTTTGTCTCTTGTTACTCAGCCACTGTTCAATTTTGCTATTTAGACTATTCGTGATACATAAAATGGTCTTGTTGATGTTTGAAGCGAGTAGATCGGAGTCAATGATGCTTTAGATGGGATGTTATGCGATGAGGAAATTGTTATCTGGTATTTTTTGTGCCGGGAAAACTTCTTGCACGCTTTCTTAAGAATTTCTATACCGATTTCTTCCACCTTCCTTATCTGAGTGTTTGTGTGTCCATCTTACATATTGTGCATTTTCTTATTAGAAACTGTTGAGTAAAAAACAAAATCTAGGTCCAAAAAAATCAAAACCCATGATTCATCACACACCTATTTGAACCCAAATCATTTATTCTTGAAAAGCACTCACTTACACGAGTGGTGGTGGTTGTGGTGGCTCTAACATTCATTTTTAGTGGTGATAGGTGTAGATGATGGTGGTGGCTTGGTGGGCATGATTTTTGAATGGTGTGTGTGGAATGACGGTGGTGATGGTTGTGATTGGTGATGTGAGAATGCGGAAAAAAAGGATTTTAAGTACGTGTATGTGAGAGAGC
>LBNU01031930.1:52897-73385 GCA_014162995.1 Artemisia annua
TGTGCTATTCTTATATTATATGGTATTATGAATAAATGTCATTATAAAGTTTACATTCATCTTTAACTGAATTTATTTTATAAAATATTTTACCTAGTAAAGTGTATTTTAAAAGTTGTATCTATATCTTCAATTCCTTTTTTGTTCAAAGGTTGTGTATTTTGATTGTGAATGTGTTATTGTTATATTATATTAATCTATACTACATATAAAGCATGAATGACTCTCTCTCCAAAATTTTAAGACTTACAAAAAATTAAACAAGGTTTACAACATTTTAATGCACCCAATTTTTAGAATTACAACAAAGTAAGCATATTGTACAACAAAATAAAGCGTGGTGTCATTTTAAGACCAAAATTCTATCAAACAACATTAATGCTATTAAAAACACCCCTTCACCAAAAATTATAACCATTTAAGCATAACGTACAATAGCTGCAACCAATTTTCAGATTTACAACAAAATAAGTATAGTGTACAACAAAATAAGAATGATGTAATTTTCAGACTTACAACATTAATGCTATTAAATTGGTCAATGTTATTAATAACTATAATGCACAACAATTTAATGCATATAATTTTCAGACTTACAAGACAAGAAGCATAATATACAACAAAACACCACATTAATGCTATTTAATGTAGTCAATTATTTAATGTAGTCAATTATTTAACTGCTCAATAAATACAATTAATACAGTTATTAAAACACCCCATACATAAGAAATACAAATTATCAAGATTGTACAACCAAATTAAATACAATTCCTGCATTAAATTTCACTACTATAAATAATAAAGCACATTATACAAATATTCAAGCCGAATGGGCAACGGCCAAATGGGCTTGAGCCTGAATGGGCGCAGACCAAACGGGCTCGAGCCCGAACAGGCGCGGGCCAACGGTTTGAGCCCGAACGGGCACGGGCTATACGAAATTCTTGATATCCGTAAATTTATTGTCAAAAAAAATATAATAAACTAAAATACATTATTCATCGAAAACTTTTATTTCAGGGTACCCGCCGCTGCAACACGCGGGTACCCTGCTAGTATATATAATGCACGAAGGCACCTCACTCTTAATTTTAAGACGTACAAGACAAGAAGCATAATATACACCACTTTAATGCATACACTCACTCTTAATTTTCAGACTTACAAGACAAGAAGCATAATGTACACCACTTTAATGCACATATTAAAAAGACGAAACACCACCTTAATGTTATTAATGTAGTCAAGATATTTAATGTAGTAAATTAATTAACTGGTCAATAAATACAATTAATGCAGTTATTAAAACACTCATTACATAAGAAATACAAATTGACCAACTTAATCATGCATTAAACACTCATTAAATGTCACAATTCATGCATCAAATGTCACTAATACAAATAATAAAACACATTATACAAATATTCAAGCCCGAATGAGAAACGGGCCAAATGGGCTGGAGCCAGAACGGGCACTGACCAAACGGGCACGGTCTAAACGGGCATGGGCCAAACGGGCTCGTGTTATGCGAATCACTTAAAAAAGAACCAAAAAGACGAAATAAATTTCTTAGTTAAGGAGTTAAAATATGTCACATAAAATTCTTGATGTCCGTAAATTTATTGTCAAAAAAGGCATAATAAACTAAATACATGATTCATCGAAATTTTTTATTTCAGGGTACCCGTCGCCGCAACGCGCGTGTACCTGCTAGTATAATATTATTCATGTTTTGTTATGCAGAAATGTCATTACACTCTATATAAAGTCTACGTTCATTTTTAAGTAAATTTATTTTATAACTATACTTTCACCAAGTAAAGTTTATTTTAAAAGTTGTATCTATATGTTGAGTGAATAACTAGTTTATTAATTATATAATATAAGCTAAAAATTAAGATTTATTTTTTTATTTCATATGTTCCAAAACATAATGTCCGTTTTTCTTATTTTGGCAAAGAGTTTTCAAATGAATAGTAAAATAAGGGTGTATTGGTTTTTTCCTGAGCTTATTTGTTGTACAAAACTAATCGACCTATTGGTGTTTCTTTGACTCTATTTCTTTCTTTCTACTATCATGACCAGTTTCTAACAATATATTATAAATTTTTGAGTTAATTACTTAAGTGGTCCTTGTGGTTTGCTATTTTTTACGGATTGTCCCTATGGTTTTTTTTAACGGGTTTGGTCCTTGTGCTGTTAGACTTTTACGGATCCTATCCAAATTTTGACCCAAGTCCAAACGCTCGTTAAAAAGGACTTAAATTCAATTAGATGGACAACGTGAGGGCTTAAAATGTAATTTCTCTTTTTCCCCTCTTAAATACGCTTCGATTACCCATACCACCTAAAACCCCACACCCTGTTTTTCTATCACATAATTGTAACCTAATCTAATCTCTTTCAAATTAAAAAAACCCTTTCATGATCCACAACTAACACACGAAAAACAGGTTATCTAATGGTGGATTCAAACAAATGTGGTCTGCGACCATTAGGAAAAGCTTTTGATCCAGTTAAAGAATATGGTATGCGTTATTATGGTTTTTTTTATTTTATTTTCTTTTTTGTGTTTGTTGTCATTTATAGAAGGAATGTATTGATTTCGGGTTATATGTTTGTACATTTAAACAGGAACCAAGAACCCTACTATTTTCACATTGAAGGTAAACCATGGCGGTTTTTTTACAATGGGAGCTGGAAGACGCTATTTGAATGGTAAGGTTAGCTGGTTTGATTGGGTTAGATGCTGATGAATGGTCTATCATTGAACTTAGTGACATGTTAGGCTTGTTAGGATAAAAAAATGAAGTTAAATTTTATCATTATAAAATTCCTAACACTAGTTTAGATGAAGGGCTTAAACCCTTAGTATCACACAGTGATATTATAGAGATGGTTAAGCATATAGGTTCTTTGAAAGTGATTGAGGTGTTCACTGAACTTTGGTTGTCAGTTATAGATCATCTCATGTCACAATCTGAAAGTAAGACCGATATGTGTGATGTGGAAGTACCGGTTCCTATGTCAAACCCTTTGCCTGCTAAGAAAAAACCTAAACAAAAACCTAAGAAGAAGTTTGTTAAGAAACTTACTAAGAAAGCACTTGCACAGAAAATGATAGAGTTTGAAGAATGGCCTGGTAGTGAGCACATTGATGATGAGATGAACATGTTCAGGATAATGTTGTGCCTGAGAAAGAACATGTTCAGGATAATGTTGTACCTGAGAAAGAACATGTTCAGGATAATGTTGTGCCTGAGAAAGAACATGTTAGTGCACAAGATACATCATAAAACATTACATACATCTATTTAAACAAACCAATAACCATACCATTTCATTAAACATAACCATTACATTAACCAAAAGCTACAAAATACCATAACATACATGATTCTAAACATTACCATACTTGCAAAACCATAACCATACCACACCTATATCCTAATCATACCCATTACATTTCCTGTCATAAAATACACCACAAAAACAAACCAAGTGACACCTAAATTAACTTCAATCTTCTAGCTTGTGTTGCTTGTTGATTCGCTGTTGCACGAAGATCATTCATGGATCGCAATAATCCGGGTATGATTTGAACGGCTCTTTGACACATTTCTAGGTCGTACCAATCAATAATGCCACAGCTCTTAGAACAACAGTAGAATCTCCTCCCTGGATTAGTAGCAGTCCATGATGTGCGGATAATCGAAGGAGCATTGCATCTTGGACAGCGAACCATGATTTTTTTGTGTTAGAGACTTGTTAAATAACTCTACATGTGCATTTTACTCATGTATAAGTGAATACTTTTCCTTTTTATCTTTAATAACTTGTACAAAGCATTTGTTATATAGAAATCAGAAGAGATAAAATAAGTTTCAACAATTTCTTTTTGAGGTATAATAATCTAAGATTGTTGAAAAAAACATTAAGTTTGTAATATCCATCTAAATATTAGTATGAAAATTTGCAAAATCGTGACCAAAGATGACACTTACTTCCAATTTGACTCAAATTTGCGGGATATTGCTAGCACTTTTTTTGTGAAATGACAAGATTGTCCTCATCTTAAATACGAATTACAACTTGTGCCATTTGGCTGCAAAAACCACTCTCTTTCATGCAAATCACACAATCATCGTCTTTTGATCTTATGTATATGTAAAATTATAAACTTATTATCAAATAAATTACACCAATAAACGTATTTTTTTAATCCTCTTTAATTTGGTCCATTTTGTTGTTTTTTTTAAGTTTTCTTACAACTTTCTTCGCAAATTATCATAATAAATTTGTAATAATAAAAGATTTTTTGTTTTATAACTTAAAAAACAAGAAAATGCAAAATAAAGATAAATAAATAAATAAATAATAACATATTGCGAAATACTACAAAATTAATTAATGTTTTATCTCTTTTAACAAACTTTTTATCTATGTTACTTTGATGTCCCACAAGTACACTTTTCTATGACAAAAATTCTCTCAACTGACACAATTTTTCTGCATTATTATTTAATATATATTCCATATACTCATACTTTTTTTTTTTTTTTTTTTTTTTTTTTTTTTTTTTTTTTTTTAATGTTGGATTATACTTAAAGAACATTATGTAATATTGTGGCTAAGTAATGTGAGCATTTAGTGTAAAACACAAATACACTTATACACCTTATTTTATAATATAAATAATGTATTTTTAATATATTAACACCAAAATCAATTTATAAGTAAATTAACTAGTGTATTTATTATATAGTATATTTATATATAATTAGTTAAATACTTATAAGTTATATATTTATTAATAAGGTATTATTAAATTAACTAAACAAATAATTAACTAAATTATATATTAAGAATGCATTAATAAATAATTAGTTAAGTCGAAATAAGGAATGTCCATATTTAGATTTGTAGCAATTGACNAATGTTGGAATATCCTCAAGGCACATTATGTAATATTGTGGCTAAGTAATGTGAGCCTTTGGGGTAACACACAAATACACTTAGACACCTTAGTTTATAATATAAATAATGTATTTTTAATATATTAACACCAAAATCAATTTATAAGTAAATTAACTAGTGTATTTATTATATAGTATATTAATATATAATTAGTTAAATACTTATAAGTTATATATTTATTAATAAGGTATTAATAAATTAACTAAACAAATAATTAACTAAATTATATATTAAGAATGCATTAATAAATAATTAGTTAAGTCGAAATAAGGAATGTCCATATTTAGATTTGTAGCAATTGACCAAAAAGGGTTTTTTTAAGGATTTAGTGGATAATTGTTTTGTTAGGAAGATGTGATATTTATAAGATAAAGCTCACCTTCTAAACTTGGTTATTTAGTTATCATTCTACTATATTTAATTTCATTCTACTATATTTAATTTCAGTCAAGTCAAACACAAAATAAAGATAAATATTATTCCTCATAGGTAATTTGATCCTGTTATATTTTACCTTCACAATAAGTATGTATTTTCAAAATACACACAATTTTAGAAAATCTCACTAATTACGTTCTCAACCAATCAAAAATATATATATATATATATATATATATATATATATATATATATATATATATATATATATATATATATATATATATATATATATATATATTTTACCATAAAGTTTATTTTAATTGTTGAAAAATTAAATACACATTTATTTTGCGACATTCCAGATTAATAATGCAAACAGTTAATATTCTTGAAGGAGTACATTTTAGTCATTTTTTATTTAATAATTTAATTAATTTAAAACAATTATATTAGATTATGAGTTAAGAATATTGCTATCTTTATCCATCTTTTATACCATAAGAGAAATGAGCTTTTGTGTGAAATGAATATGGGTGAAAAACTCAACTGAAATAGTAGGAGGGCTTGATTTCATCATGTGGCAAAAACAAGTCTTATGATTGGTCAATAAAAAGTCAAATCTAAATTGGTTTTGGTCAAAATTGAATTAGATTCAAAATAAATAAAAAAATGCCCATGCCTTTGGGAGCTATTTCTGTTTACTTTTTGACTTAAGTGTAAAATAACGTTATATTCTGATTAGTTAAGTAAATTTACATTAAAAACTCAAAACTTCTAAAAAACCAAAAGTTTATATTCACTTTTATGAATTTAAGAGTAAATTTCTCAATTTTCAATAAGTTTAGCTAATTTATAATATGTCTCCAAACTTGTATGTCAGTAATTATTTTGTGAAACATAAATCTATCAACCAACAAATTAAGCAAAATTTAAAGGATACAGATCCTCTAATGTTAGTTTTGTCATGTTTAACCGATACAATAAAGTTAAAAATGAGTTAAACATAACATTATTAAGGATAAAGGGGTATTAAAGGGGTATTATTATTATTTTTTTTTTATATCTTCAAAAATTACAAACTAGAATCATAAACACAATAAAGCTAACAACATGGGTTCTAAGCCATACATTGTTCAAAACAAACCCAAACCATTTGGGCCCAACATATTGGGCCACAAGTCCTGCTTATATAAACCATACTTAACATGTATTAAACCCTAGCTTTCATCACATCTTCATTTTTTTGCCGCCACATAACCAATCTGCAAAATGGTAAACAAAATATAACCCTGAATTTGATATGGGTACTTTTTTATTTTTATTTTAGTTCCTGTGATGTTAATATAGTTTATTGTATATGATTACTTTTTTGTAGCCGTTCAAGAGGTACGTTGAGATTGGAAGAGTTGGTTTGGTTAACTATGGCAAAGATTATGGAAAGCTTGTTGTCATTGTTGATGTTATTGATCAGAACAGGGTATGTTTTTTTTATGATTTTATTGTTTCTTAGTGTTTTTATAAACATTTTTGTAGCTTGTGATGCATTTTGATGTTTATGGATTGTATTTGTGTATTGTGGTATTGGTAAATGTTGGATTGTAGGTGTTGTTTAGGTTGTATTGTGCATTTAGGGGTTGTTTTGGGTAAAGCTTAAGCATTCTTGAAAAGCTCTTTGTGCAACCTTATACTTTATCAATAATAGCTTTAGTTATTGAGATAATTTTACCTCTTTATGTGGCAAAATGACTTTTTTTGCCGTTGAAGACATAATAATCTATTAAACATAATTTTACCCGGGTGAATTAACCCTTTTACCCAAAAAAAAAAAATAATCTATTAAACACTCTATGTTGACTAACCCAAAGCATCAATGTAGTTATTGTCTAGATTTTCAAAAACATTGGTGTTTGGTGTGTTATATGTGAAGAGATGAATGGTTTATTGTAATGTGGAAACTAAAAGTCACTTTGGCCGTGAGATGTAGGTAAAGCTTATTTCAACATTGTATTTATGGCAGTTGTTTGAGATTACTAGCTGTTAATAAATAATTAGTGTGTAATGTGTTTTTTAAGGAGTGTTTGGACAAAGGGTATACATTTCCAAATAATCCTTCGAGCACAATAACTTACTATCTACTAAAAAAAGGCTATTTTGACTCTTACTTACTGTGTACTGGTTTTTGAGTGATGATTAGGTTTCTAATTTGAAGACTTTTAATATTTTGTTGTGTCATGAATAAAACTAAAAAGCTCACTGCTTCTGGTGAAGAGAACTTATTTTAAAGGCTTAATGTTTTTTATTTGGGCTTGAATAAACTAAAATCTTACTTGAAGGGTTTTTGTTGAGAATGCTCAAGCTTGTAAGCTTAAGTTTACCCAAACATTTTATATCTGAACGGTTTTTCCATTTCTCCCTAGCCTTATAGTTTATTAGTTCATGTAGATTTCAATTAAGATATCTTTACACACTGTTTTTGCGTACATGAATTGTTGATTAGGAGGCAACGAAGATAAGCTTCTACTTAATTTCATACTTTCTGAATAGAAAGGTGCATGCTGGTTGCTTTTGTTTAAACTTTTACCCATCAGTTATTCTTTTCAATTAAAATAGAGACAATAAAAGATGTACGTTTTTGACATTAGTAACTAGTAAAAGTACATTCACAAACTCGTCTAGGGTTGGTGGAATATGTTACATGGATCTCACTAGTTTATTTATTAGCTCAGTTAAACTTGCTAGTTTTCTAATTAGTAGTTATTTGTACTTGGTAAAACATTTTTATTTTGTGTTTTACTTGTGTTTAGCTGATACTGCATATGTTGTATTCAAAAATTACATAGGGTTTATTGAATGGTAATGTGTGCCGTGATTCTTGCTATTTGAGCTTGAGATGTTCTGAGATTATTAAATGTTTTAAAATAGCATGTATGCATATTGTGCATGTAGGGACTATTTGTTACGCGTTTTTAATTGCCCTTTGGGCCTTGTTAGCTAGTTGTTTTCTCTGAAAAAGACAAAGTCCTTGAGAAAAGTTTACTTAACACAACTATGAGCTTTCTACTCTTTCAAAACAAGGCGGAGTAATATTTTTAGTTCACTGCCATAGCTACTCTGATTTTAATATTTGGCTAGCCAGTGTGATGGGCTTTATAAGTTATTGTGTTTCGAAAAAGCTAAGGAGTCGTTGATGGTGTATGCCTGTATGGTTAAAGCTTATTTTTAATACTTAATGCGTCCTTAGAATGATTTCATTACTTAAGATATTTGGGGTAAGCATACACAAATTTTCTCCATCTTAACATTATGTGATTTTAGTCTTTAGTTCATTACAACTATTAGGTTCATTGACTCTACTCAGCTCAGTTGGGACATGTTGCATTTAATTTTTTCTTAAGTATAATTGTTGTGAAGGAATACGATTTGAATTACTTAGATACTATTTGGGTAGAAAGATGCCTTTCAGGGGGCTTTGTTTTGCTAAGCATCGTTTATCTATTTTTGTTAACCATAGTCAAAAGTGAGGTACATTACTACGTTTTGATTAGAAAATATTAAGAGTAGACCAAAAAAATCTTTCATATTTTGGTAGAATGCAAAGTTCTGTTATATAATTTCTTAATTCAATGATGTTTCGTATACACAGCTAGCTTGTAGAATAGTGTTATTTTAATTTTATAATAGCCAGTTGTTAACAAGGAAACCTTGTCTACTGTTAATAATTACTTTATAAGGTTAGCAACCATGTATTCTTAGTTATTATTATTTTGATTGACAGGCTCTTGTTGATGCCCCTGACATGGTAAGGAGCCAATTGAACTTCAAGAGGCTAACACTCACCGACATCAAGATTGACATCAAAAGAGTCCCAAATAAGAAGACTCTTATTGCTGCTTTGGAAGCTGCTGGTATGTGGTATCAAGTTAGTTGATTTTACCTTCTTTTTGTCAAGGACTTTTAAACTAAATTGTTATTATGTTTACAGATGTTAAGAACAAGTGGGAGAACAGTTCATGGGGAAGAAAGCTAATCGTTCAGAAGAAGAGGGCATCACTTAATGATTTTGATAGGTTCAAGATTATGTTGGCCAAGATCAAGGTCAGTACTGTTTCACACTTGTTTTAGTTTATTGCAATTGAATTATTTTGTAACCCTTTTCTGGTTTGTTCTCACGGTTTGTTCTGTAATTTGTGGCATTGCAGAAAGCTGGAGTTGTAAGGCAAGAACTAGCCAAGCTTAAGAAGGAGACGACAGCATGATGATATGGTCTTATTATCAAGATTTTGGTGTAGTTTGTTTAAATGTTTATGAATCATTTATTTCTGGATTGGATTTAAATGAAATTATTTTCCTATTTGGATTTCTATTATGTTTTCTTTGATGCTATGGTTTGCTTTTGATCGTTAGCACTTGGAAGTTTAGATAGAATCGCCGTTTTATAGACCATTAGTTAATTTTTTTCCTGTGGGAATAAGTTAGAACTTTACACTTGCTTTTTCTCATCTTCATGATGAAACAACTCAAGGCATCTTTTCTTTTAAGAGTTGATGAAAGTTCTAGAATAAAAAAGTTTTATTTGATTTACTTCATAGACTTTGAAAAGGCAATAAGATTGACCATTAACACATGAAATTGATTTGTAACAAGGCGATTGTGCGTGTACACTTTTAATCTGCACTTTTGACATAGATCTGTAGGCTGTAGCATATATATTTACTGCTCACGTATTCACCCTCATCTTTATGTACATTGTACACAAATTCAAATCAATCAAAGGCTCTTTTAATGGCTATATTTAGACAAGTTATTTGAATCGGCAAAATGACAATTAAACCAAATTTACATGGCTACGAGGACCAGCCATCGACCTTTCATGCCTGCCTCGTGTATCTTGTGTCTCACATTTCCATTCTTTTCTTTTATCGGTCTAACTCTCACCCCAACCCTGCAAGATTTATCCAGATTCTGAACGTTTTCTGGGGTCATTTTGACCCCATTAGAAATCAGAACGCAACTCCTTCGAAAATGGGTACCAAGATGAAAGGCCTCATTCGAAGCATAAAAAATATATCCTCACAGATGTTCGGTTAGTTTCTCATAATTTCTTCTATGACAATCAAAACACAATTTTACATTTCATCTTTTAGATAATTATGTAAATGGAACAAGGTTTTTGTCGTTGCAGATGACAAAAAAGAACCAGAAATACAAATCGGGAAGCCTATGGATGTTAAGCATGTGTCACATATTGGCTACGATGGACCAGCCATTGAGTCACCGAGCTGGGTACCTATCTATCTTTTCTTTATATTGATTTGGATAATTGCTTTGTTTGTTTTATGTGTAAATTTGTTATGAGATGTAGATGAAGGGGTTTGATGGACGAGTTGAATCTAAATCTGGACCACTGGACAAGATGGGAGCCACGGTAGAGACTCCTGAGGTTAATTGGGTATCTGAAGGTAAGTTGATTCATATCGTACTGTTTTTATCCAATCATACACCAGGATTCTTAATAGGAACTGAGCGATTTACTTAACTTGTTCAACTTGCCACACTTGCTTACATAATCGGATGAAGCAATAGAAATAGGTCATAATGGTACTGTTGTTTATCATCTTTGTTGCAGATTCAAACCGCATAAAAGTCCGAAAAGACAATGCACACCACAGGAGTACTCGGAGTGTAGAAACATCCAGAGACCTTCCATTGTTGCCAAGATCAACTACAAACCGCCGTGGATCAATGGATAATACCATGGCTTCCGAGTGTCTAAGTAAGGATTCGTCATCAAATAAAAGTAGGTATACAAGAAGACACCAAAGAGGATCACGGTGTTCACAAGATCAAAATACAGAGGATGATTCAAAGACAGATATCAGAAAGAAGTCTTCACGTCGTAGTAGGAGATCAAAGGAGGAATCCTTATGCGTGGGGTCAGCAAGATCATCGACCAAGTCAATTGGAAATGAATCAGAACTCGGATCAGATGGTGTATAAGGATGAACACAAGGTGAGAAGTTTTGTGATAAGAGGAATGGCAAAACAAGGGACGAAAGTTGGTCAAATATGATGTCGCATTGGTTTGTCGAATTGTTTTATATAGCTTTTGTGTGATTGTCTGATTGAGCTTGGAGAAAACCATTGGTGTTTTAGTTTCAAGAGTTAGCCTTGTTTTACCATCACCATTTTGTTGAAAAACCGACCCCATTTTGGGTCGGATTTATTTGATAAAACGGGCAGATAAAATATAAGTCGAAATTGTCAAGACATCAATCAATACCTATGAAGTTGGCTCACGACCTAGTTTACTATCGGCTAGTAAGGGACTAAACTGATTCACTTGGTCATTTTAATCGTAGTATCGGTTTGGTCCCAAAGTAGAGTACTAGACCATGAATTGTCATTTTAGGATCAACAGGGAACAATGCAAATCCAAAACTGTCTGCTCTGTGTTTGGAACATAGAAAATATAGAAACAAGTGGTTCCCGATTTAAACAAAACTTGAATCAAACAAAATATTGGTTTATTATTGGTATCTATAACTAAAACTTGCATGACCGGCTTGGTTCTTTTTAGTTCATCCTTCAAGATGTTATCAGTCTTCACCAAGTTTTGCATAACTACAGCGGTTAACACTAAGGAAAGGAAAGATCCAAAGTTTTCCAGGTCCACCTAGTTGAAGAGAACCAAGGATCCTTAATTGTTGATCATCACTAGAAAAACATCAGAAAGTACACTTTTGACTTGCTTAACACTTGGTAAGGGTTCACAATTCAGCAATGATATATACACATACAAATTTACTTTGCACACATAAATTTGTATGTGTATTTTTTGTCCTTATTCATGATTTGTATGTGTGCCAAGTAAATTTGTATGTGTATATATCATTGCCCTTCACAATTTCATATGAGAATGATTAAGATGCCAAAGATGCATATAAATGTCTAAAACACGTTAGACACACACAGGTTTAAGTACGAAGCTAGTCATATTTTAGATCTCGAATTCATTTCTCATTTCATATAGACTGTAGACATGCAATGTTCTGAACATTCAGTTCTGTCTCCCGAGTGTAATTAAGGCACCAAGGTAAAAAGAGAAAAAAAGACATAGTGACCCATAACTGAAATATGGAGGACACAAATAAATGCATAGAAAGGCAATGATGTTATAGCTGGTATTTTTAAGCATTCATTTTACATATAGGAATGTACATTTGTGAGAATCTAGTTACATATTTTGCCCTTGAAGTGGCATATATCCCCCTTTGTGCAAGCACAACTACATGAACAAAATCCAAACAAACATTACCATTAAATATGAAACTTGATGACCAATTGAACTTGATCCACTACTAACATGAATCAGGGCAGATATAGGATTTTTAACACTCTTGCATACCTTCAACTTACCCAAATTCCCATTAACCTTAGCAAATGACCAAATTACCCTTTCATCAACACACAACTCATCATTCCCTTGTACCTTCAACTTCCCACCAACTCTTGTAACAAACTTGGTAGAAAATGGTAGCATCCCACTTAAACTATTATTCATCAAATTTAACTCATTTAACTTCTCCAATCTTTCAAACTCCATAGGCACACTTCCTATTAACTTGTTATTATCAAGAGCTAAATAAGTCAAGTTGCCCAAATACACACCCATAGAAGATGGAATATTGCCAACTAGCCCTACACTAGATAACCCAATTTCATTTAAACCCCTTAACTTTCCCCAAATGTCAGGAATCACCCCTCCTAATTCATTTCCACTCAAATACACCCCCTTTAACTTACTCATATCCTTCAAAACCAAAGGTATCCCAATATTGTAAAAATTATTATAACTCAAATCCAAAAACTCCAAACTCCTTAAACCCTTCATACTCATTGGAAACTCACCTGAAAATTTATTAAAACTCAAATCCAACTTTACCAAACTTTCCAAATTCCCAATATTCGCCGGAATATTCCCTTCAAGCCCATTTTGACTAAAGTCAACGACTTTGACTTTCTTAAGATTTGACAGATTTTGAGGCAAATTTCCCGCCAAATTATTCCTACTCAATGTAACCTCTTCAAGATTACTCAACTCACCAAATCCACTTGGGATTTCACCTGAAACATTACTCCCAGTGATAACCAACCTCCTTAAACCCTTCATATTCTCCCCGTTGACCAAAGTCAACGACCCATAAATACTAGGGTTCTGGACCAAAACAAGCTCTTCTAAACCCGACCCACTTCTTAAAAACCCATTTAATGAAATGGGTCGATGAGTAAAACACTTATAGAAGAACAGTTTCCTCAAGTATGGAAATGAAGTGAAGATAAACGGGTCGGGTAGGGTTGAGTTCGGGTCACAAGGTGGGTTCGGGTTGTGGTCCGAAACCCACCCGAAGTTTAGCTCAATGATGTTGACTGTACCCGGGTCGGATACCGGGTCGGGTCCCGGGTCGGTTGTGTAGCCGCAAACGACTCCGTGTGGGGGCGAGGTGCAAAGGTCATCTGGGAAGAGGGTTCTCCATGGGATGTTTGAGTTGAGTGAGTCAAGAACTCGGTAGAGTGCTTCTTGTTCTACCGAGTTGAGACTCGGTTGTGAGTTGGTTGTTGTGATGAGTAATGTGAGTATGAAAGTGAGAGTGAAAAATGTAAAAGCCATTGGAAGATGTGAGTTGTGGTTAGAGTAGTGAAGTGGTATTTATGGTTCATATATATAGGAGAGAGAGTATGTAAGTATGTAACTATTTATGTATAGAGGTTAAAAAGTTAAAAAGTTAAAAAGGTGTTTTTGTACATGTAAAAATACTATAGTACGGAGTAATAACTTTGTACATAATGAAATGATGACATTAGGAAAAAGATTTTTGATGTAACAATACAATCTTTATATTGTTGAAGGTATAGTAGTAGTCCAGCTTGTCTTTTTTATGAACAAGAAGGTAGTTACACTATCGGGGAACATGATTAAATGAGAATGTCGTTTTCTTTTATATTCTCGCGTTGTGGTTGTAAGGGTTTATTCTTCTATCTAAACGAGCTTTTATTTCAAGTGGGAGCATTTTTGAGCGATAAAGTTTTGTTTGAAATGATCGGGACAAAATGAACTATTTCTTTCGAGAGCCCGGTCAAACAAAACGTTTATTTTGAATCACATAGTAACGTACAATAGGTACGTAATGGTTATCATTGTGGAAACTTCATTCATCTGGTTTATGAATACGAATAGAAAGTATAATATTTTTTGGAACAATTGACTTCATAATCTTTTTGTGCTTTCTATTATATAATTCATTTTCTAGCTTCTTGCTAATTTTATAAAATTCTATTATTAAAAAATAAATGGTTATCATTGTATACGTAGACAAGACTATTCCCGGAGGTCTCTTTTCAAGAAACCTTTTTACTTTCGGGTAAGAACGTGACTTACAATATTCTATCTTTTTCATATACCGCTTTGCTAGGATAGCTTTTGTTGTTGTTGTTGCTGCTGCTGAAAATGTTATCATGTACAAATCACCTTCTAAACAACTTGTTCTATTATTGATTTATTGTTAAACTTGTAAAGAAATTTAATGATTACAACTCCAATTATGTGCACTATATAAGTGTCTAATAACTTGAAAAATACTTGAGATTAAAATGAACATTTAACTAGTTCCAAGTAGACATGTATGGTCCCAAGTCCCAACTATTTATTCGTAGAGGGTATCTTTGTCTTCTATCTAAAATAATGGTAAGAAGATCCCCGTACAACATTGGTGGCAGAGATCTTTACTCTGTATATACAACAGTGATATCTTCTTGAAATGACTGATATAGCCCTGTCCTTTTCGACAAGCAAGGGTAGTTTGGACAACTTCCACGGCAAGGGTTAATGACGACCCCACAACCCCTATTGACGACCCCACAACCCCTATTTTCCTACCCTACTTATTCTTGCTACAACGACAGTCGTCTTTAAACATGTTGGTAGATACAATTAGACCCCTTTAGTTTGTCTATTCTCACATGACACGTTCAACTTTTGTACTACCTTTTAGACATTTTGTTTAGCGAAGTTATTTGCACACTTTCAATTTTTATTGACAGACTTTAATGTACAAGTAATTATTTAAAATACAATTGTCTAATGCATACATTAAAATGTGCTAATAAAAATTAAAAATATACAAATTGATTCCATTTTGTTTAGCACACTTAATCACTTATAAGGGTTTGTAAAAATCAAAACCATAATGTAAAACTAAAAACATACGAGTAAACAAAAACTAATCAGCTTTGAAAGATAAGTGATGATACGTCGCCGATTCACAAATTCAAGTGACTGGTCTTACTTGCCGAACACGTGAACTTGTTTATATGTATCACTAAAGAAAGAAAAGTTATTGTTTGAATGATCACAAGACTTTCTACTCGTAATATCCTCTAATAATCAATTCAGCTTAGAATACTACACGATGTAATAGAATAAAATTTTTACTAGAGAGATATGTAGTAATTATATTGTGGCGTCCCTTGAAGATATATAGTGATTCGTATATTTAGCAAATTAGGAATATCAACTGACATGCAAGGTTTAAACCAAGCATCAAAGGAGTGCAGTATAAAACAATCCGCCATATCTAGTGTTCTTATATGGGAATACAACACTTCTACTGCACGGCGGAGTCCATCAAATGTTCTATGCAACACACTCAAGTTTTAGTTCGTATATTGTATTTCTTGTATGTTTGCAGATTATTCTCATATGTGTTATTGTATAACTCCTTTCATATGTTCATATAAAGATAAGTAACTAATAAGTGAATAATGGATGTCATATATGGTTCATATTCTTTTAGCATTATGTGATACCCTATTAAGCTCCATAGTTCATATGTGTTAAATGTTAATGTAACATGTATGAGCACTTCTTGATATCGTTCGTGTATGTTTCGTGGCATATGTTGATGGTTAAGGTGTTCTAAGACCTTTGTTATCATGCATCCTATCGAATTAGGTGTTTATGATAGCTTTACTTTGCTAAACCATTGGGCTTTTCTCCAAATGTTATTTGAGTTGCCCATCAACTCAAAGTATATAAGACTAGAAGTAACAAGACCAAATGGTTTGGTCAGTATCCACAAACCAAACCTCCCCCTAATTTGAAAGTTTGGTTTGTCAAGCGACCAAAAGAAATGATAGAAAAATGTGAGAAATTTAGACGTCGGGAAACATAAACAAAGTTACTCATTTCTACCTTATAAAACCATA
Source organism: Artemisia annua (assembly GCA_014162995.1). Lineage (NCBI taxonomy): Eukaryota > Viridiplantae > Streptophyta > Magnoliopsida > Asterales > Asteraceae > Artemisia > Artemisia annua. The sequence continues at coordinate 69,524 of LBNU01031930.1, forward strand.
CAAATTCTTCATTTATATACACACTTTCAACTCCAATCCTTTTATATACGCACTTTAACTTCTCAAACCAAAAGAGTGAATAAACAACTTCTCTCTACCAAAAATCTTATGGATTGTTCTCTTCTACATACCATCAAGGAAATCAAAGCTATTGTTCAGAAACAAATTGATGTGGATAACATCCGTATGCAAGCAATTATCGACTTAGTTTTGTTGTTTGACAAACGAGCACAACTAAAGATGATATTATTAAAGCATACAAGAATGCAAAAAAATTTCGCAAGAAAAACGTGTCTTGGTTGAGACTTTTCTAAAAGAATAATCTTCAAACGATTACGATATTGATTATGATTTGTTTGATTTGGCGAAAAAATACAAATCAAATCAGTTCTAAAATTGATTGGATGAATGTAAAAAAAAACTCTTGACTATTATGTTTTTTTAGTGTAATGTTTTTAAATTTTTGCATTTTTTTTATATTTTGTGTTTTTTTTATAATTTTTGTACTGTTTTTAGAATTTAGTGTGCTATTTTTATTTTCGTATTTGTATATTTATCTGAATGAATGAAAAATTAGTTATTTTCAATTTTTTATTGTAGTAATTTTAATTATATCTTAATCATCATTGTAATATCTTTTAATTTAAAAAAAAATGTTCGTTGTGTGATCACCATTACGAATTTTTTGTTTGTGTTTGGTATTGGAGAGACTAATTTGAGTTGGCGCTGATGTGACGAGCTATTTGGTATCTTTTGTGGTCATTGTTACTACTAGTCTAAAATAGATAATGTAATTTTTTGGAATTATATAGAGGTAGAAGGCAAACGAGAAACAACATACACAGATAGTAGTTTTTTTTTATTATTATTATTTTTTTTAAAACTAGGCCTTTTGAAAACAGCATTGGTGGACTAAAGAGCCAGGTATCGTGGCATGTCAAAACCACTTTTCAGTGTCACCTCAGCGCTAGCTCAATATCTAGTTTTTTATACTCACACAGTCACACACTAAAATACATCCTCTCTCATAACACCTCTTTTCACATGACATTTTGGGGCCATTCAACATTTTATTTTATTTTATCAATTTTTTAAAACAAACTATCTTTTTATTCATTAACTTAAAATACGAATAACATTTTTATGAAAAACTTACAAAGTTAAATTAAAAAAAAAAAAAAAATAGTTAGACTTGTTAATTTTTAATCCAATATCCCACTCCAATACATTATTAAATTTTAATTTTAATGAAAAAAAAATTAAATAAACATCGTCTCCTTTAACGTTGCACACACACTGAAACACATACCCACACACCCACGCTAAAAAACACACACAAACACAAATCATTTTTCTCCCTAATTTTCTTTTGTCCTCATTCGTTTTCACATGCGCTAAAAAAAGTGGCGTTGCACTTAGCGCAGGGAAGGGGGCTACAGTACCCTTCAAAAAATTAAGTGAACATCTTTCAAAGAATAAGTGAACATTGGATGAAAGTAGAGGGGCTGAGATGAAACATTTGTCTGCCGTCGGCAAGGAGACAATGGGACACGAAAGTAATAAAATAAGTTCGAACAAAGGCCCGCCGGCGCCGCCGACTTGTCTTATTCCGCCAATAAAAACCTACGAGGTACTGTACCTCTTTGAAAACAACCCTTCATTAATGTTGTAATTCCTTACACGTGTCGCCAATTATTTTATCTTTTTTGCTACTTTTTTCTGTTTTCAAATGTCACAACGTGTATCCACTGTTTTAGATTTAAAGAGAAATATAATTTCTCTCAGGAAAATAAGAATTTCATATTGTTGACAGAAAATAAGAAAATATCATGTTTATTCAAATTACAATAACAATGCTTGTAGCATAAAAAATATTTTTAGTCAATACAAAAATTTAGTTTTTAAAAGAAAATATATGAAATTGTCCCCAAGAAAAATGGCAAAGAAAGTCATTAGCACACTCTAATTATTGGAATTGACATTCACGTGAACTTTTTGTGTTCTAACAATTATACCGTATTACTTTTAGACACACCATGTTCATAAAAATAATTATGCATTTGGATGTTGTACTGTATGCATTATCAGTGTAATTTGTTGGTGTACACAATATTTTTAGTAGTGTACATATCACCTCCCTTTGCTTTTATGTAGCATTATGACATCGTAGAGTTTATCACACATGCGATGTAAAAAGTTTACTACAGTACTATCATTCTCCTTCTTTTTACGTTTAACTGTAAAGATACAAACTTACAACAAATGGCTAGTTTGATAATTAACTTTTTGCTTTATTTGGTCTTCGTTTCTGGTATATAATGATTTACATATATGTTATATTTGACGATACTAGAAGAGATTTGCAATTACTAAATAATGCGATTACAAATTCTTAAAGTATCATAAGTTTGTTTTTTGCCATATGATTATGAGATTTGCTTCATTCGTTTTTATTTCATTTGCATCTGTTGTTATTAAAACAGCAAAATCTTTGTAGCCTTGTCATTTGCTACTCTTTAGGAACATAAAACCGACATATTTATTCCTAATTCTATTCCCCATTCTGTTCTTCATATCAACGAGATGGGCGACGATCCGCCGCGTTGCGGCGGGCCATTATTTCACATCGTTGATAATTGCACGGTATTTTTAAGTAAAAAGTTAGGCCAGTTTTTATATTACCTTGAATTAAACATGTGTACTGTATAATTTGAAAACACAAAAACATGCAATTGAAGTTGTAATTACAAATTGCATAACAGTTTGTAATGAATATCATACAACACTCTCAGTTGTGATTAGAAATTACTTTGGATCTTACTAAGTGCATGTTTAGTGATCTAACTCCAGCGTACTTTTTGATCGGCACATGAACTGTATGAGTGTCAACTTCATTTCTTGCGGGTAAGCGTAAGCTCGTACCTGGCATATAAAGAGATAGAAAACTATGAGAAACTTTGAGCAGCTAGTTACAAACTTCGTAGACACTCTTAACTAAACAGCACCAATATAAGAGTTCTAATAGCATACTCACTTTTGTATCACATGACAGTGATGACACAAAACATGTTTACCCCTATATTAGACAATAAAAAATTAGCAGCCGATGCGTCTGATCCTAAACATATAGACTTGATTGTATCCTGTACGTCCGCTTTAAAAGTAACAAATGACATATTATTTTATTGTTCTAACTTTTGCAAAAGAATTCAACCGAACATTAACAACAAAAGTTATGCTGAGGAAACTGATGGCAAAAAAAATCTGGAAACGTATACTTGCACTAATCTTGATGCGCATACTATTCATAATATCTATTTGCTTTTATTTCAACTAAACGACATGTTAAATCGCCAGCTGACAGTGACACCCAATCGTAACTACAAAACTGATTCAAAGACCAACAAATCAATATGTTTCATAAAAGACAAACTCAATGTAAAAAACACAGTAACTTGGAAGTCCCAAACATACCTTAAAGTTGGATGTTAAGAGCTAACCTGAAAACTTGTAATTCCAAACAATTGGTCTTTTGACAAAGTTCATTGTAACATCGTAGAATTCTGTCGCTGAAGCATTTCAAAAGATGTTGCAAAATGAAAAGCAAACATTAAGTCGCAATGTTTGTCAAAGGGGCCGCATGACAATGGATATAATACATTTAGCCTCGTAGCATGTTTCATATGAAGATTCAACTACAACATCTACAAAGACTTTTAAGATGATGTGTATCCTTGATTAACAGACCTATGTATTTTCATCGCCTGTCGGAAGCACGACTCGGAAAACAGATAAATACCACCTAACCCAAAGAGGCACAGCATTAAAAAAAAAAAAAAAAAAAAAAAAAAAAAAAAAAAAA
>LBNU01031930.1:76045-116650 GCA_014162995.1 Artemisia annua
GCATTAGAAATATTACTTCCAAGCTTAAGTCGTCATCATCCTAGTGACTAGCTTGCAAACACATGAGAAAAAAAAAAATTACGTCTACTGTTATTAAGCATGCAATGACCATATTACTTCCATTACCATGTATGTGTCACATCAGTATTAGGTGCAACTAAGTTCAACTTTGTGTAAAGTAATACTTATCTTGGTTAGTCAAACACATCAAAGTTTTTATTCCATGATGTGGAATTCATATTTTAGATGATATAAATTGTTGTTATATATATTTAAAATGTGAAGGTAAATTAGCAAAACCAAAGATTATGCAAGACCTTGAAACTATAAATTGTATTTTACCAAAAACTAAAGGTTTTATACTTTGGGTCGTTAACAAAAACTTAGCAAAGGATCGTAAAATATTAAATAACGTTTTTAAGCGATATTTGTTATTAACAGTTTTTTTTTTTTTTTTTTTTTTTTTTTTTTTTTTTTTTTTTTTTTTTTTTTTTTTTTTTAAGATTGTTGTTGGGTAAAAACGTGAGTGTGCCTAGGTATGAGTTTATCAACTTTCTTTTATCACTTAGAGCAATAGGTACCATAACGCCATGTTCGGCCTTATGGTGACGTGGAAGATTTTGATGCCAAGTTATGATACCTATTGCTCTTAAGGGGAGATATGCCTTGACTTAATAAGTTTCTTTTCTCAACTTTGACTCTTTGAACCTTATAAGTTATAGTAAATTACTGTTCGTCCTTGTGGTTTGTCGAAATCACATCGCAAGTCCCTCGACTTCATTTTTGCATGATAAATCCTTATAATGAAGTTTTGTAGCACTATACATCTTTATCTCTAACAATCGAGGGACTTGCGATGTGATTTCGGCCAAACCATAGGGACGAATGGTGTTAGAGATAAGGACGAATGGTGTTACGAAACTTCATTATAAGGATTCATTTTGCAAAACTGAAAGTTGAGGGACTTGCAATGTGATTGGACTATGTAATTTACTTTATAAGTTATAAGCACAAGGGGAGAAATGGAAAATAGCATCCCAAACAAGCACCCCCCGAGCCCTCAGCCCTGTTTAACATCCATTGTCGTTTCATTTTCACCACAACCGCAGATGAGATGGTGGTAACTTGTTCTTCCTAGGTACGTTTTTATCAAACATCCCTTTTTAATTGGTTTTATGATTTTGCACAATCATGCTCCCTAATTTTAACACCCTTTATTTGGTGTTTGTTCAAAGAAATATGCTTATTTTAAACCGTTTAATTTTCTCAATTAAGGGGGTGTTTGGGATTGCTTATTTTTCTCCTTAAAAATAAGTATTACTTTAGGAAATAGTGTTTGGGTTTGCTTAGTATTGTAAAAAAGTGCAATATTACCAGTAATTCGTTAAATACATACAATCTAATCCATTTAAGAAGGTTTTTGGTTAGACTGTTGGTAATAACTAATAAGCATCCGAAGACGCGTCTAATACCCACCAAAGACGTGTCTTCCTTGTTAACGACACCCGCAAAGGACTGGTCGTGTGTGTGATTTTGGTTTTTGTGGGGTATGTTTTGGTCATGATGTTGGTTGTCTTATTACACTTATATTCTAAGATAAGCAGCTTCAAACCTGTTTTTGAGAACTGCTTATTTTACCTCAAAAAAGCAGACAGTTTGGATACAAAACTGCCTATGATTAGAAATTAGCTAAAAAGCATAAAAATAAGCAATCCCAAATACCCCCTCAAAACTACCAATCTACCTTTAGAGTGAAATAGCTTGTTTAAAATCTGTTTAAATGTGCAATCCAAAAACTCCCATAATGGAAAACTAAACAATTAATCCCAAGGGATTAACCTAACGGTAAGGGCTTAGGAGCTTCATTCCATTAACTTGTCCCAAGTTCGAAGCTCGTAAGCTGCTAATCCTGGGGACCACCAATCCTAGCCACATAATCCAAAATGGTGGAGGGATAGACCGATAAAGAAGAGTGATGATAATGATGATGTTGAAGATAAAGAAGAGGCTGCATATAGTGAAGCTATGATGCAGATTTTAAAGAAGCACAAGGATCGAATAAAGAGGCTGGTGTAGTATAGTATAAATCATCTTCATGTAAGGTATTATTCGAACATGTTTTGGGGTAATATACATGTATTATTATTATTATTAATTTTTATTTATTTATTTATTTATTTATTTATTTATTTATTTTTTAAAAAAAAATCTAATATTACTTAGGATCTTGGTGATTGGGTTGTCTTTTACATGTTATGCAGTTTGACTGTTATAGTTTGGGCTGCAGGGAATTGGGTTACAAAAGACAGAAACTTGTCTTAGTTATTCTTAAGGCTGGCCGTTTTAATTTATTCTTCTATTTAATTGGGTAAAAGTGTAAAACCTATTTCCCAATAGCCAATTAGTCCCGCTCAATATTTTGAAATGCTTAATGAGGCACCCTATCGTTACTGAGATTGTAGTTGGATTGGGAAATTTAACACCTAGCCGTTAATAGGAACAGTAAGGCATTAAGTAAAAACTTAGATGCAACATTGTGCTCACGACAAGTGATCTGGTGTACTTAAATGATTTATGCGTATAGGCTCTGTGTTAATATTCAATGAAATAAGTAAATAGCAAATAAGGTTATTGTACAGAACTTCCAGTTGTGGAGTTAGAACTTGTTTCATTGTCTAGTAAATCAAGCATGGCCTCCGGTTATCTATTTTGTCGGTGGAAAAGAAACAAGAATTCACGTGTAGAATGCGAACAGAGGCTATGTACCTCAACCCTAGAAAGCTTACATTTGATCTCGATAGTTAACTCAAAGTTGTGTGGATCCTTCATTTCTTTATATTCTGTGTAAGAGATAGCTAATCACCTGCTGTATGATGTTCATAAAAGCTGCATTTATTTTGTAATCTTTTTGAAACGAAGATTTCATATTTTGCTCTTTTAGACATCTTAAATATGCCATGTGAACAATAGGGTCTTGGAGCACATAGAAAGTCGCACGACTGCCAGTATTCTATGTAAGAAAGTGCAAGTAAACGTAGAAAGAAGGTTTAGTAGTAAACCTAGTATTTTGAATGCAATAAGCTATTATGTTTAAAGTAGTAGTTCTTGCTGTAAGTGAATAATTGTTCCATCTATGTAAGAAGTTATGCATGTTTTATGTTTAGAAGCATGTCTGTGTGTTCAAACTGGAACACGTTATGTTTTTCAGTTAGGATTAAGTTCATTTAGAAGTGCAGCTCTATTGAAAGAGGGAAAAATTTCTTTGTAAGGGGCGTAAAAAAAGCCCAAACCCTTATTAGGGTCCTGTTTCAGTGTTTCGGGTTGATATGAGTAAGGATTTTTTTTATTTATTTTATTTATTTTATTTTTATTTATTTTTATTTTATTTTTATTTTTTTTATTTTTTATTTTGTATTTTTTTTTAATATTTAATTATGTTTCTTAGTAATGTTTGCCTTCTTTTTATTTCCCTGCAGTTGTTATTCGGTTGACCCGAACTGGATTAATCCCCCATCATTTCATCTTTTTGTGACCACTTCTTCGGTCCACTTTTTGTTTAGGACTAAATTTAGATTTTATACGACGTTATGTGTCGAAATACCGTATTCTAGACATAAAGGTGCTGATGATAGTTGTTTGTATGAGTGGAAAGTTAGATTCGTTTTTATCCGTTTCGCCTAGTTTAGTGATGATAGGAATGCGTTATGTGAGAGTGGTTTACTAATGATGTGTTTAGGAAGAAAGTGCATACTGCGTTTCAGTGTTTAAAGGATGTGATAGTGAGACATAGAATGTTGTTGTATTACGTTTTAAGGAAGTTCCTCTATTGGAAAGTGTTGCAATTAGTGATTCGGGGAAATGAGAGAGGTTGAGTTTAAGTGGGGGGAGGATTCGTGAGGTGAGGGAGTGGATAGGGGAGGTTAAGGTCATAAGGATGATGTGAAGTTGCGGTTGAATTGTGTTGAGGTTCCGATTAGTGTGAGTACGTGTTATATTGATGTTTTCGATTTGAGGGGTTCGGGTGTGTGATGAGGGATGTGCTTTTTGTTGTGATGGAGATGAATGATGGTGGGTTTGTGAACGGTGACGATGGTTTGAAGATGAAGACGAAGAGGAGGGCAAGTATAGTGAAGTGGTGAATGAGATTTTAGAGAATCATAAGGATAAGATGAAGAGGTGGTTGTTGTTTGAGTCGAGTCACAAAATTGTTAACCTCTGTATATTTTTGATTTTGATGTATTTGTGTATCGTACTGTATTAGCATTCATACTTGTGAAATGCATTTGAAATACAATTATTTGGAAATAAGTATATAAGAAATGTTGGTTAGATCTTTGATGTTTGGTAGCTTCCCGAACATGAGTTTGTTGTTATTTATAAGTTTTAGTTTGTGGTATGCATTAGTAATTACTGAAAGAGATGTTATGTGCTTATCAGAATATCAGGCCCTTGAAATATTCTCCCTCCTAGTTAAATAAGGTGTCAACACTTTTTGGGCTGAGAACCTTGGACTAGCTCTCAGTTCTCTAAAATGTTTTCTTGTGGATCAAATCCTATGCGCGCCAATGTCTTGTAATGATTGTTAATGAGTACAGTTGAATCGAAATTTTGCTAAATACTAGAATAATCCTGTAATAAGTGCCAATTATGTCTGGCAAGTCGCTTTGTTTTCTTATTCACATTGCATATTATAGAAACATTGAATGGATGTAGACGGTTCAGAAACATTCCAACTTAATCTGTAGTGGGTTTAACCGCAAGTGTATGTGTATCATCAAAAATATGTAACTTAAACCTGAAATTGAAATCTAGGTATCAGGTAAAGTCTAGAGGTCAAATAAACCCTTACTCTCCACCTGAAATTGATTCTACTACGGTGCCACAAATTCGGCAAGCTGATCCTAAGTAATCGTTGTTGTTCATTGGATTCCGGCTCCTGTTGAGGTGTCAAAAATAGCTGGGGCGAGTCTTGGGTGAATCCAGGTTTTACCCAAAATGGGTTATTTATTATCATGAGTTGGTCTGACCGAGAGCACTTTAGGAGAGTGATGATAAGTTAGCAACAGGATGCACAAGGTACTAAAAAGCTTATACATTTCAGATAAGCTATTGTAAGAAACTAGGAATAATGGTCAATGGTCCGGTACAATGTGTCTTTATGGAATACTACATATAAGTGATGGCAACATTGAAGGAGTACATTTCTCGAACAAGTTATACTCTTCCTGCTGTCCAGAATCTTAATATTTATGATTTGGATGAATGACACTTTTAGTTAATTAATCTGTCTACAGATAACCTACTGATGGTGTATTTTTTTTCTTCTTGACATTTAATTACAAATGAAGCATTGCCTCATCTTGAAGGTGCATTAATAAGCATAACAGATATACACCCTCTAAAACACGAGTGACCATACAGTAAGTGTTGGTATTTTAGTGTAAAATAGATTGAGTTTAATATACATATAAGGGTCGACACTTATATGAATATTAACCGGACTAACGGGGGTTCCAAGGGGGCGGTAGCCCCCTTGGTGGGGGTTCGGGGGCAACGCCCCTGAGAGAAGCAGGGTCCAAGGGGCGGCAGCCCCTGGCAGGGTCCAAGGGGCAGCGCCCCTGGCTAAAGGCAGTTAACCCTAAATTATGTTTCTAGTGTATCAGATTGAAACATACAGAAGGATACAGAAACACGTAATCTCTCTGCAAACATAATACAATACACAAACTTGAATCAATTAGATTTTATCCGGTCGTTAATTGGTATCCACTCCAATTTAATCGATCTGAAAGCGTTCATACTCGTGACTTCTAATTGCTATCAGGATAACCATCCCATATTACCCCACATATTTACAACAGTAAGTAAGGACAGTGAAAATTTCATGTGCATCTTGTTTGTTAAACAACTTATATCTTTTCAATTAGCAATTAGGGGCTTGCGTCATGTAAGCTTTGAGAGGGTGTAGCAACTAGTGGTTTCCTTCATCACAAATCCAAATTCATAAGAAAGCTCAAAATTTTCATCTTTAGGCAAACTCCACACAAAAGAATGCAGAACTGATGCCAGTATACCAACATGGCAACATCTTCTACCCAAGGAGGATTCCTGGGCATATTCATCTTCCAGATCCAAATGGCAAAAACATCAAAAATTTGACGAAATGAAATAATCATTGAATGGAATAAACAACGTAATAGGAAAAAGGATGTAATAGAATGATTAATTGCTATTATTAACCATTTTTAGTGTGTATGATAGAATGTAATGTATTCAATAGAAAACGACTAAAATACTCTGTTAATGATAGAACTCTCACTACAACAATCAGGAGGACGGGCGAGGACGCCCTTGTACCCGCCGAAAGTCGCTAAACGGCAAAAACCATGCTGAGCTGGCACACAAATTCACTGACCGTTTACTAAATTTTCAACGCATACTTTTGGTGGGGACATGTCCCGCCAAAAGGTTAAACCAGTTTAATATGGTGTGGGGAATCCCGATACTGAGAATCCGATACCCGACCCCGATTTGACCGGGGAATCCCCGAGTTAACCGGGTATGGTGTGGGGAATCCCGATACTGAAAAACGGGTATGGAGGCGGGGATGGTAATGCCCTCGGGTCCCCGGACCCGTCCCCGAATATCTTTTATGTATAAATACATTATATATGTATATAATATTTGAAATCTTGTCAATTAATAGTCAATATCCTCTTTGAAAATAACCTTCCAGAATTTTAGAAACAAGGTTGTAACCGACTCATTTCTCAATCTGATACCTAGTTGCTCAAGTTATTGGTTTCTTATCCTTTGTCATGTTGGATTATTTGGCCTTTTTGTTTCCAGTGGTAGTCATACTTTGGTTTTCGTACTTACGATAAATCATGCTTTTTGTTATGTTTTGTGTTGACTTGTTTGAATTTACTCTAATGAATGAATTTTGTTTGACGCTAGTATGGTTGCACAATTGGAAATGTATTAAATATGTCAACTTTGTAACAGGGAAAAATCCTCGATTCCCAATTGGGGATCCCCGTTCCCCATCGGGGACGGGGATGGGGACTTAAGCGTGACCCCGACGGGGATGGGGACGGGGAAGGGAATAGCTATTGAACTTCAGGGATGGGGATGGTATCAACCATTCCCCGCAAACCCGACCCCGTTGCCATCTCTAGACTATTCGGTAGTTTTTTTGCTTTTGGCTTAGAGGGTGTGACCAGGGATGGACTTGAACATTTTTGTTGGAATGTAGCTACTTTTAAATTTAACAACTCGTCTATTACCATATTGACATATTATAAAATTTACGGGATGTTACATATGTCGACAGAGGATTTGGGCCGAGGCCCATGAATATACAATCTAGATAAAGATGACATTTCATGAACCCTAAAAATGCGGTTCTTAACATTTATGGCCGTTGGATCAAAATCTGATCATTTAATCGAGATATCTTCTTACTATAAAAGGATGATAAGGGAAAACACAATTTCGCAAGTCATAAAAATGAAAAAGAGAACGGCGACAAGAATACATACATTTTTAGATCCTCTTTTCGATAAAAAGAGATCAATTCCAGATGAAACATCGTGTTTTATCACGATCATTGTTCATAGTATTTCGATTGTTAGTGTATTTAATATAATCCACATGAAACATTTTTTCTTAAGAAAACTTGTTTTTTCATAAGTAATCTTACATATGTTGTTTTCTTGTTCAGATGGATTTTACTGACCTGGTTTTGCTGGATTTGCTTCAACTTCGCAGTCCAATTTATCAGGTAATCTATTTATTTAATAATTGTTTTCTTGTGAAATCATACATTAAAAAGAGGGGGGGATTTCCATGTTTTTGTTAGATAAATTTCTTTTAAATCGTTTTTTGTTATATATAATTGTGATTTGATTTGTGTAGTTTATAGAAGAAAAAGAATAAGAAAATGAGTGGAGCTGTGCTAGTAGCTATTGTTGCTGCTGTTGGTAACTTACTTCAAGGATGGGATAATGCTACTATTGTTGGTTTGTATCTTACTTCAAGATCTCATTTTTATAGAACCATTGTTAAAAGATCCAAACTTTATTACTTATTTTGGTGATGAGAAGTGAAAAAGAAAATAAATAGTAAACTGCAAAAAATGTCCCTAGTAGGCGAGGGTAAAATAGTCATTTCACATGACAAAAAAAGTACCTGCAAAAGGCGAGGGTAAAATAGTCATTTCACAAGGCACTTAATGGGCTCCCTAACGAGCATTAGGCCAAAAAACCATTTTTGCAAACAAACGTCATCCTCAAGGACACTTTTTGCTTAAGAAAACCTGCTCAGGGACATTATTTGCTAAAAATCTTGTATGAGGACAACTTTCGCAAAATCGAGAAAGTTTAGGGACATTTTTTGCAGTTTACCCTAAAAAACAATATAATAATGATAATATTATTTAGGGATAATTACCTAAATGTCCTGATTGCCCGGCGGTCGGGGGTTTTTGGACCTCTTTTTTTCGCGTTCCAAAACTAGACTTAGTTGCCTAGGCAACCGGAAGTAACCAACCATGTGTTGCCATGTGTCCGACCAAAGTACATATGTTGAAAGTATATGTCGGGCATTATAAGGTATTTTGTTTAGCAACTTGTACCTTTTGGGTAACTTGGGCAATTGTGGTCATTTTACACCACTCTCACAACATTCAACTAAACCAATACATATAAATAAGGGTGAGCAAGCCGACCGGATCGACTGGACAGACCAACAAAACCAACCGGACCGACCGAAAATAGGACCGACCGAAGGACCAACGGTCCGGTCTCAGTCTAGGGTTTTTCATTATTTTGGTCTCGGTCCGGACCAGTCCGGTTTACAAACCGGACATTTAGCCTATTTGGACCGGACCGACCACATTCGGTCCGGTCTTGGCCTCTTCTCATACTTTTGGGACACCTGACCACTAGGCCACCTTGGACATGGTTGCATCATATGCTCTAGAGTGTAATGAATTTTATGATGTTATTAGCGAGGGAGATCTGCTTTAGATGGTTTCTTGTTAGGCTGTAGATTCGTTTGAGATGATTTGTTGGGAATATTTTAGTTCAGCTCTTGTTTGTATTAGGATCTTCGATAAGTTATCTATTTTGCTCCACTAACCAGAGCATCAATGTAGATAAAAATCTTATAGAACGAAAAAATTAGGCTCGATATGAACCTTACGTTTGGCTTCTTGATTAAATATTGTTCAGTTGTTGCTTCGGCGCCTGCAATTGGTAGCACACAGCCTCTCGAGATTATTACTATAGAGGATGATGAACCTATTCACATAAGATCATCATCACTTCCCCCAAAGTCAGGGGAATTTTCCAGTGGACGAAGAGGAATGCAAATTAGAGCTGCAGTTGGATCATCATCCCATCGAGAGACGTCAGTTGTCAATTCCGTGCTTGTAGTTGGTGGCTCACGATCTTCATCTTATGGTACCAATAACTCAATGCACCCAACACAAATGGCAGCAAACCTGGGATCAAAACCCCTTCCAACAATCCCTATTCTAAGTGGAATTGGGTCTTCTTCTAATATTGGTAATAAGAGTGGTCCTTCCGTTGCTAGCGGTGCTGTTCAGAAACCCCTTCCAACGATCCCTATTCTAAGTGGAATTGGGTCTTATCCTAGTATTGGTAATACGAGTGGTACTTCCATTGCTAGCGGTGCTGTTCAGAAACCCCTTCCAACGATCCCTATTCTAAGTGGAACTGAGCCTTCTTCTAGTATTGGTAATACAAGTGGTCCTTCCGTTGCTAGCGGTACTGTTCAAAAAGAGATGATAGAAGGATGCGGGAACAATTTAACAAAATAGGGACGTTGGCTGCAAGGTATTGTCTTTTCTTCTGTTTTTTAACCATATATGGAGTACATGATAAACTTTTTATGTTAATAATTATTTTTAACATTGGGTTATAAAGATTTGGATTCTTTTATGTAATGGAAACGAATACTAAAAAGATTAATTTATTAAAATGAAGTTAAAGATAGAAGAAATCTTTTATTTCCTTTTTGATCATGGCTATACCTAATAGCAGTGTTGCAAAAATCGGCCGATTAATCGGCGATTAATCAGTAATCGGCCCAGGACTTTGGAGAGAATTTCACGGAAATCGGCCGATTAATCGGCCGAGTCAAGAAAATCGGCCGATTAATCGGTAAAAAATAGCTAATCGGCCCCGGACCGCCTCAGTACCGATTCACGATTTTTGCAACATTGCCTAATAGTGTGCGATTAGGTAGGACGATGCTTTTCTTAATAGGCATGGTTTTCGTATTGAATATGTACTGGGTTAGTTCATGTTTGCATACTTTTATTCTGGTTGAGCATTAAGTATTGAGTTTCGTTTAGCTTTCTTTAACAGACCACTATGTTCCATATAAATGTGAAATTTATACGTCTAACTTTAGAGAGAGACAGAGTATACGTAGTAATTACAGATTATCAGCTTTTCATGGGATATATTATACGGAAATAAATTATAATCCGAGTGTGAGAAGGAGCCTTCACAAAAACTGAAGAACAACAAAAATGATTCTAAAAATATGGATACGGAGAAATTTAAAGAATGTGTGCACGTGCATTTGAGTGAACATATTCATAAATAGTCCTTCAGAGACAGAATCGCATATATGCTATAAGATAATATATACTGCGCAATTTAGATCTTGTAACCTGGTTTACGAAATGCTCCAACTCAACTTCATATTTCAGGTATAAACTCGACTGCAAGGAGCTCAAGATTGATGATTACAAGCCAACTATAAAATTTTCCTCCAGTCAGCTGAATCAAGCTCTTATAAACAATAACAGTAATGAGACTCTCAAAGATGAAATATGTAAAATGCCGTTTTTGATGTCACATGCAGGTGGAAACATTAACTGTTGCAAGACCAGGATTTTGAACTTTGTTAAGGAGGCTTATATATACCATGGTTAGTTGAAAAGCATTGAAAATTGGTATTTTATACGTGATAACTATTCCTTATCATTTGTTGTTATTCTTTCAGGTAGTGAGCCTGTACTCGACCCCAAGTCTGAGACTAAATTGATTTTATCAAAAGATAGAGTGATCGCACTGTAACAATGCATTTCCGAATATTGTGAGTTTAATTCTTCAATAGTTTTGATTTACGAGACTCATATGTCATATTAAACATTTGATCAGCAGTCTGTGATTTACGTTATTCTGACTTGTGGGTTGACTTGATGAATCAGCATACGGCAGACATGTTTATAGCCGAGTTCTACGCTTTGGTATGCCATGATATTCATGATCTTTTTGATAAGTAAAAACGGGCTCTTTTTTAACCGCACATGTAAATAATATTATTTGTTTATGTAGATGTCACGTGAAGGTTATTTTATATATAGCAGATGACGATATCCAAACAAAACCTGTCAGCGTGGTTCAGTCAACTGATGGTCAGCATAACCGTGCTCCTGGATCCTCAGTCATTGCTGGTGTTCCACCAGTTATGTAGGATATTCTGTTGGTTTTGTGGATAAATATTAATATGTATATGTCTAGTATCGAACTTGAGCCTATGGGATTGCACGCGTTGCGTATGAGATTCAATTATATAATAGTTATATATTAATTATTAAATCACGAAATATTTATGGTTGAACAAGGAAAAAGGAGGGGGGTTAAGTGTCGAGTTTTAGAACATAAAGAGTTACTAGCAATGACTTGTTAGACAAGGTTAAATGCTATATATAAACACACCTTTCTCATTCTCGATGATGACTACGAACTCAACATACAATACTGATATCCACGCATGATATCTTTAATGGGATTTACATATGTATGCATTATCATGTGCATGAAATTAATACATGCATGTGTATAGATATATTCTCATTATTGGTCGAATATACTTCCAGTACTTATTTATGTTTCGATCAGTATAGTATATTCCAAGAAACAAATAATAGTGATTGGTTGTTTCTATTCGTGATTGAACTAGCATTCTGATTGAATCGGTAACAATACGCGTGTACATGAACGTAGAGAAATCCTACTTTGGATTTTTAGTGGTTGCCTATTTAACTTGTTTTAAGGTCGATTTGCATAAACCCTAACTAGGGTTTTCAATTGTTCAAGATTATTGAAGTTTGATTCTTGTTCTTGCTAGAATCAAAAGGTACGTTCCTATTTATGTTTATGTTAATCTATTATGTGTTATAATCGTTCTTACGCTTCTGCATATGTGACTACTTGATATTAGAATATATATATGATTGTCATGGTTATTAAATTCTAACAGTGGCATCACGAGCCATGTATAACATGTAATTGATTACTAAAACCATAAAAAATGTATCTTTAATTGTTTTAGATATACATGTTGGTAATTTGGATCTAGGGTTTGAAAATTTTTGAAACCCTAACCCTAAATTGGGGGGGGGGGTTGAATTCCATTAACCCTAATTAGGGTTTGTGATTTATTTTTTTTAATTAATTGGATTAGAACCCTAGGTTTGCAACGTGTTTATGTGAACTATGTGGTAATTGTTATGCATGAATCCATGACGAAACATGCATGTTAGTCATGGATTGTTTGATGGTTTTAATTGTTAGTACATGATTCACATGTTAATTATTAGATAAATCTAAAATTGGGGAAGACCCCAAGTGTAATTAAAATCAATTTACTTGTTATGTGGTGTATTAATTAACTCTAGCTTACGCAATCGATTATTCGATGGATGTGGCTCACTTGTGCAAAGTGAAAGCTTTAGTTAATTATACACATTATAAACCTAGAATTGGTTAATTAGGGTTTTATCTAATTAAGCTTGCATGTGGCTAATTGTTTCATCTTTTAATTATTTATTAGTTGATTGTTTGTTTTCTTTTAAATTACTTGTCTATGTGTTATGTGTTTATCAAAGTTGTAAGCAATAACAAGGGTAATTTTTTGAAAAGAAAATTAATTGGACTAATAATGGTGAAACCTAATTTTATTAAGAACTTTACAATACGAAATCTTATGTGTCATACTTAGGGGTTGGCCTTACATGCCGTAATGCGTTAAATGCATCCTCGCGACGAGATTTGTATTGTAATAGTTTTTAATATGTTTTAAGATGAAAGTTATAAACTTTATGTTTGATTGATGTTTTTGTACGTATGGTTGTACAAGTAAGTTTTTTTTAGCGAATTCATAGTGATGGAAACAAGGTTTGGAAAGAGCCTAGAGTCTACCTTTGGTTTCCATGCACTTATGAGTTAGTTAAAGACGTCTTACTTACATCACCATTGGATGTGCAATATCATCTTAAGGGTGATTTACCTCAATTCCACTTCGGTGGATGATAATTGATGGTTCTTCTCTGATTGGTGAACCCAATACCTCAAACAAAAGCTTTTAACTTTATCTTGCTAATTGGTAATTAAAAATTGTTTTGAAAACTTATGTCATAAAGATGAGTGCATGCATCTTTATACATGTTTTGATTGTCACATCAAAATTTAATACCCTATAAAAATTTAAGTTACATGTCATCTAACTATAAGGAACACTTTGAATTAATTCTTTGGTATGCTTGAGACCTAGGCCAAAGATTAATGACAAGGCAAATTTCCGAGTGTGCGTGAGACCACACATGGAGAATTTGCAGTTTCTAAGTTAGACGACTTAAGTAAGTTGATGCGTGAGACCTAGAACTTACGGCATGAGATGGTATGAAACATGCTTACATTGCAAATTGATGAATCAATTTGATGTAAATCCCATAATGATCTAGGAATTGGAAAATTGTTTGCCAATTATTGTTCGACAGATTACCATCTTTTGTACTTTCACTATATGGCAGATCAACTAACGTAGTGAAATTATGAAAAGTTGGATCCTAGGTTTTCAAGAAACTATGTTGGTTATATGAATATATCCATGGGTATTCTGTTTTCTTGAAAAAAATTGATTATCGATAATACTAAAAAATTGAATTTTGCAAATTCTTTTAATGTATTAATGCAACGATGAACCGTAAACATAGTCTTCTTTCTATAAGAGAAATGTGAGACTTAATCCTATTCCTTTTCATGAATGAGAAAGGTATAATAGGATGATTTGAGTTGTCTAAATTCTAAATACATAACTCATAGCAATCTTTAATAGTAAGATGATTTGCACTTTATGAGTTATTAAATTAGAAGCTAGACTGATTACTGCAAAATGGTAAAAGACAAATAAGATTATTTTATCTAGTTGTTTTTTTTTGACCATTTATAGATACTACATACAATCGTTGGAATGGTAGATCTATATAGGAAGAAATTGCATGCCCAGTTTTTTTTCAAGTTAATAATTTGGAATGTGATGAATCACATTTATGTAGTATAATACATTCTGTTAGAACCTATATAATTGTTGTAATGGGTTTTCTCAAAAGATGTAGGAAAGTAAATAGTACACTAGTTCCTTTCACTGATAATGAAACATTTATAATGTTGTCAAATTCAGTGGGAGTATTGTGTGCTTATCACTGAATAAAGGATTATTGTAATGTTCTCTAATTCAGTGGGAGTTACAAGACTTATGGTCTTGATTGCAACTCAGATTATCTTTTGCATGTCTTAAGATAATTACTTTCCAAGACACTAATATTTTCAAGGATAGTCATGTGCGTTTCCTTGATTGATTGAGTAACACTATATCTACTAGTTATGTTAATGACACAAATCATATTGTTCATATTAACAAACGCATGCGTGTTGTTTATATGATACATGGTGTTGTTCCATGCACAAGTGGGAGAAATCTTTATTATGTGCAAGGTACAACACATAAGAATATGATTTAAAGGATTCTCTTAACCGTAAAGTAAGAGATTCGCATTCTAATACACATCTAATCTAAGAAACACTTGGTGTTGCAATTTAGTAAACGTGAGACGCAGACTAAATTCCAACAACAAGGTGAATTTCCATGTATGCGTGAGACCTACATGGATAATTTACTGTTTCTAAATTAGACATCTATTAGAACATGTGTCAATATGATAACAAGAAAACTTCAATAGTTATGGATTATTGGAATGACATAAATACATGAAGTGATATAATACTACTTCAATAATTATGTATTCTAAGAATGACATAAATAAATGAAGTAGTGAGTTAACTTGAAAATATTATTGAAACCAAATGATGGTGTTCATGATTACTTTAGTTATACATGTTTATACTTTAATTGTATAGTTATAAACATGAAGTCTTTATGCAAGTCTTATTGGAATGAAAATTTACTTAGATGATTTAGAAAATAAAACATACAACCTTGGAACTAAAGTTTATTAGTTAATAAACATACGCGGTAAATAAATCTAATTGAAAGTTATTATATAACTTGTGTAATGAATATTCTAATGGAATATGTTTGAACTTAGAATAATATAATGATCCTCAACCTGGAATTGCTCCTAAATTCTAAGTATATACAATATAGCAAATTGTTGCGTAATTGTTATAGCCGACAATAAATCTTGAAAGATTAGAAGGCATCAAGCATTACACAATGGATATTAAGTTTACGGGATTTTAAAGAGCATATTGTAGTTTTAATACAATGATGCTAGTTTAATTGAGATGACACTCAATACTAGTCATGGTAGGATTTTATTCTTTTTAATGGCCATGAGAACTAGTTGTGCTTAACTAAGAGCATAGTTGCATTATACATTAAAGAATTAGAATACTTTAAACTTTAAAACGTTTGAAAGTTTGATTGTCATAAAATTGGTGGTTGAGGATATCACACCATTTATGAAATATTATGTGGTTATATCAAGATAGTTGGATATACACATACAAGAATTTTGCTTAATGAATTCTTGAAATAAGTATTCTCAAAATTATGATAGATCAAATTTAGTTGAAATAATGCCTTGTCAACAAGTATGATTGTCATTACTTGAGGCATAATTGTTAACAAGTCATTACTTGAGACAAAATTCATTAACTAGAATTATCATGCATTGATCTATTTAGTATCTGGATAAAGGACATTAAGCAATTATTATTTTATAATAAATTAAAGTACTTAGTACGTTTGTTTTCATTAATAATAAATTGTGTCCTATATTTGCATGTTTAAATCCATGAATAACTTATGTTATTCTGAATTGTCCGTTGTCAATTAATGATATGGGAATATCATTAAACTAAGACAAATCTGAGTATTGGTTAGAATATACTTGAAAGTATATTGATGCGTTGTCATACCAATTTCACATGATATTCAATGAATTGAATATAGGACTTATCCCAACTACATGATTTTACTTTATGGATCTTGTTAGTAAGTAAATCATGAATTTAGTTATCCTCAGACTTGAGATATCAGATAAGTGTTATTGTAGTGCATTTCTGTGAAGCAATCTACCGCTATCCGTAACCGGTAGTTATAAGGGTTGTTTTCAGAAGTGTTGCAAAGTCCATGGGTTAGTCTTGTAGTCAAGAAAGAATTTGTTCCTTCAAATTCGTTTTGAAGTTTAATACTGCTGGGCCCCTCGTAGGGTTGACAAGATGTTTGCGTGCGCACGCCCAAAGTCTATCTGGAATACGTTCAGATGTTTTGGTAATCTTGCTCAATCATAAACAACGAGAAACAGAATTGTTAATCAAAGAATGACTTAGGTCAATATCTTTATTAACGTGGTATTAGAAACAAAAGGATAATAATAATGATGAATCATTAAAGGTTTTTCCAGGAGACCTCTCTTGAGTTGAACTAGGGGCATTGGCGTGTTGCTAGACGCTAACCAAAGTCATTATACTATTAATAGATATCCAAGTGGGAGCTGTTGGAAAAAGGAGGGGGGTTAAGTGTCGAGTTTTAGAACTTAAAGAGTTACTAGCAATGACTTGTTAGACAAGGTTAAATGCTATATATAAACACACCTTTCTCATTCTCGATGATGACTACGAACTCAACATACAATACTGATATCCACGCATGATATCTCTAATGGGATTTACATATGTATGCATTATCATGTGCATGAAATTAATACATGCATGTGTAATGCCATGTAATTGCATGTGTATAGATATATTCTCATTATTGGTCGAATATACTTCCAGTACTTATTTATGTTTCGATCAGTATAGTATATTCCAAGAAACAAATAATAGTGATTGGTTGTTTCTATTCGTGATTGAACTAGCATTCTGATTGAATCGGTAACAATACGCGCGTACATGAACGTAGAGAAATCCTACTTTGGATTTTTAGTGGTTGCCTATTTAACTTGTTTTAAGGTCGATTTGCATAAACCCTAATTAGGGTTTTCAATTGTTCAAGATTATTGAAGTTTGATTCTTGTTCTTGCTAGAATCAAAAGGTACGTTCCTATTTATGTTTATGTTAATCTATTATGTGTTATAATCGTTCCTACGCTTCTGCATATGTGACTACTTGATATTAGAATATATATATGATTGTCATGGTTATTAAATTCTAACATATTCATCGCCAGTCATCCAGTGATGTTAAACCGTTACCTGTTGTAACCAGCAAAGTTGCACTTGGCTCAACATATAACATGTGGATGAACGCTGAAGGTGGTGGATTTTCAGTGCCATCGCCAAGCAGTTCGATAACTGAAGCACTAGATTCCTTAATGCAGAGTTCATATGCTTTGGTGCTCACATCACATTCAGTGTCAATAGAGCAGGATTCAAACATGCAGCAGCAATTGGATTATAATCCTATAGTTAATAATCCGGCTAGGATGAGAGGTACTCCTCGTTCAGGACCTAGGGGTGTGTCACCATTATCCAATGTTGCAAAAATCGTGAATCGGTACTGAGGCGGTCCGAGGCCGATTAGCGATTTTTTACCGATTAATCGGCCGATTTTCTTGACTCGGCCGATTTCCGTGGAATTCTCTCCAAGGTCCTGGGCCGATTACCGATTAATCGGCCGATTCAGCCGATTTTTGCAACACTGCCATTATCAATTTGTAATCCAAACCCGGGTCCAATTAGCGTTACAACCATCAACGCTGCTTCCATCATGGATGTAAAACCAAGGAGACATATTGTCTTAGGTCTAACTTGCATGCAATATAGTAATGCTGGTGGATCACAAAGTGATAATCTACAAGTACCTTCGGGCTCAGGCTCGGGGGCACGTGGGCGGGGCTCAAGTGGTTGGGCCCCACGTGGTCGGGCTCCTGTTGGGCTAGTTTCTGGTATCAAACGGGATAACAACGTGAACCACAAGCAAAGAAATGATATGGGTCCACCACCAAGGATGGCGCTGAGTAATCCAAATGTGTTGGGTGAATGTGGGGAGCAATCTAGTAACACTGGTGTGTTACGAGGGCGTGCGCTAAGGCGGAGCACTTAAAAACACCAAAAATTCCATACAAAAAAGATTGTACAACAAGCAAGTCATCTGGATTTAGATCCATATGTGGTATATGATGTATCTAGCAATATAAGTGATAAACTCGTTTATGCATACTAGGCGAGTACCCGTGCATAGCAACGGAAATTCCTAGCGGCAGATAATTAACAATTTGCGATGGTGTGGTAAGTGTTTTGTATAGCGTTTAAAATATAAGGTGAAACGATCAAATTGTAATTACAAATGGTTGTAATATGCGATAATTCAACTGTAGAAAAAATTCTTAACATATATCAAATAACATATAAAAACTTTTAATGAAACCACATTAGTTATGAGATAAAAACTAACAACACCGTTATTCGTTGCGTAAAACTTTTTGATACACGACAATTGAGGTGTATATTCCTGCTTGACCGAACTCTTTGACTGGTTTAACCAATACCTTTGTTGTTCTATAGGATATCCATCTAGAGAACGCAACATAAAGTTGGTCATGCGAGAAAACAGAGTCGGGCAAATAGACACTCACATTTGAAACCACCAAACAAATTCAGAGACAAAGCACATAAGTGTATTACATTTAATACACCTACTTATCTCAAAAAAATTAGGCTCGATATGAACCTTACGTTTGGCTTCTTGATTAAATATTGTTCAGTTGTTGCTTCGGCGCCTGCAATTGGTAGCACACAGCCTCTCGAGATTATTACTATAGAGGATGATGAACCTATTCACATAAGATCATCATCACTTCCACCAAAGTCAGGGGAATTTTCTAGTGGACGAAGAGGAATGCAAATTAGAGCTGCAGTTGGATCATCATCCCACTGAGAGACGTCAGTTGTCAATTCCGTGCTTGTAGTTGGTGGCTCACGATCTTCATCTTATGGTACCAACAACTCAATGCACCCAACACAAATGGCAGCAAACCTGGGATCAAAACCCCTTCCAAGAATCCCTATTATAAGTGGAATTGGGTCTTCTTCTAATGTTGGTAATAAGAGTGGTCCTTCCGTTGCTAGCGGTGCTGTTCAGAAACCCCTTCCAACGATCCCTATTCTAAGTGTAATTGGGTCTTATCCTAGTATTGGTAATACGAGTGGTACTTCCATTGCTAGCGGTGCTGTTCAGAAACCCCTTCCAACGATCCCTATTCTAAGTGGAACTGAGCCTTCTTCTAGTATTGGTAATACAAGTGGTCCTTCCGTTGCTAGCGGTACTATTCAAAAAGAGATGATAGAAGGATGCGGGAACAATTTAACAAAATAGGGACGTTGGCTGCAAGGTATTGTCTTTTCTTCTGTTTTTTAACCATACATGGAGTACATGATAAACTTTTTATGTTAATAATTATTTTTAACATTGGGTTATAAAGATTTGGATTCTTTTATGTAATGGAAACGAATACTAAAAAGATTAATTTATTAAAATGAAGTTAAAGATAGAAGAAATCTTTTATTTCCTTTTTGATCATGGCTATACCTAATAGTGTGCGATTAGGTAGGACGATGCTTTTCTTAATAGGCATGGTTTTCGTATTGAATATGTACCGGGTTAGTTCATGTTTGCATACTTTTATTCTGGTTGAGCATTAAGTATCGAGTTTCGTTTAGCTTTCTTTAACAGACCACTATGTTCCATATAAATGTGAAATTTATACGTCTAACTTTAGAGAGAGACAGAGTATACGTACTAATTACAGATTATCAGCTTTTCATTGGATATATAATAGGGAAATAAATTATAATCCGAGTGTGAGAAGGAGCCTTCACAAAAACTGAAGAAAACAAAAATGATTCTAAAAATATGGATACGGAGAAATTTAAAGAATGTGTGCACGTGCATTTGAGTGAACATATTCATAAATAGTCCTTCAGAGACAGAATCGCATATATGCTATAAGATAATATATACTGCAAAATTTAGATCTTGTAACCTGGTTTACGAAATGCTCCAACTCAACTTCATATTTCAGGTATAAACTTGACTGCAAGGAGCTCAAGATTGATGATTACAAGCCAACTATAAAATTTTCCTCCAGTCAGCTGAATCAAGCTCTTATAAACAATAACAGTAACGAGACTCTCAAAGATGAAATATGTAAAATGCCGTTTTTGATGTCACATGCGAAACATTAACTGTTGCAAAATGCGGGTGGAAACATTAACTGTTGCAAGACCAGGATTTTGAAGTTTGTTAAGGAGGCTTATATATACCATGGTTAGTTGAAAAGCATTGAAAATTGGTATTTTATACGTTATAACTATTCCTTATCATTTGTTGTTATTCTTCCAGGTAGTGAGCCTGTACTTGACCCCAAGTCTGAGACTAAATTGATTTTATCAAAAGATAGAGTGATCGCACTGTAACAATGCATTTCCGAATATTGTGAGTTTAATTCTTCAATAGTTTTGATTTACGAGACTCATATGTCATATTAAACAGTTGATTAGCAGTCTGTGATTTACGTTATTCTGACTTGTGGGTTGACTTGATGAATCAGCATACGGCACACATGTTTATAGCCGAGTTCTACGCTTTGGTATGCCATCATATTCATGATCTTTTTGATAAGTAAAAACGGGCTCTTTTTTAACTGCACATGTAAATAATATTATTTGTTTATGTAGATGTCACGTGAAGGTTATTTTATATATAGCAGATGACGATATCCAAACAAAACCTGTCAGCGTGGTTCAGTCAACTGATGGTCAGCATAACCGTGCTCCTGGATCCTCAGTCATTGCTGGTGTTCCACCAGTTATGTAGGATATTCATCGCCAGTGATGTTAAACCGTTACCTGTTGTAACCAGCAAAGTTGCACTTGGCTCAACATATAACATGTGGATGAACGCTGAAGGTGGTGGATTTTCAGTGCCATCGCCAAGCAGTTCGATAACTGAAGCACTAGATTCCTTAATGTAGAGTTCATATGCTTTGGTGCTCACATCACATTCAGTGTCAATAGAGCAGGATTCAAACATGCAGCAGCAATTGGATTATAATCCTACGGTTAATAATCCGGCTAGGATGAGAGGTACTCCTCGTTCAGGACCTAGGGGTGTGTCACCATTATCCAATGTTGCAAAAATCGTGAATCGGTACTGAGGCGGTCCGGGGACGATTAGCAATTTTTTACCGATTAATCGGCCGATTTTCTTGACTCGGCTGATTAATCGGCCGATTTCCGTGGAATTCTCTCCAAGGTTCTGGGCCGATTACCGATTAATCGGCCGATTCGGCCGATTTTTGCAACATTGCCATTATCAATTTGTAATCCAAACCCGGGTCCAATTAGCGTTACAACCATCAACGCTGCTTCTATCATGGATGTAAAACCAAGGAGACATATTGTCTTAGGTCTAACTTGCATGCAATATAGTAATGTTGGTGGATCACAAAGTGATAATCTACAAGTACCTTCGGGCTCAGGCTCGGGGGCACGTGGGCGGGGCTCAAGTGGTTGGGCCCCACGTGGTCGGGCTCCTGTTGGGCTAGTTTCTGGTATCAAACGGGATAACAACGTGAACCACAAGCAAAGAAATGATATGGGTCCACCACCAAGGATGGAACTGAGTAATCCAAATGTGTCAGGTGAATGTGGGGAGCAATCTAGTAACACTGGTGTGTTACGAGGGCGTGCGCTAAGGCAGAGCACTTAAAAACACCAAAAATTCCATACAAAAAAGATTGTACAACAAGCAAGTCATCTGGATTTAGATCCATATGTGGTATATGATGTATCTAGCAATATAAATGATAAACTCGTTTATGTATACTAGGCGAGTACCCGTGCATAGCAACGGAAATTTCTAGCGGCAGATAATTAACAATATAGCGTTTAAAATATAAGGTGAAACGATTAAATTGTAATTACAAACGGTTGTAATATGTGATAATTCAACTGTAGAAAAAATTCTTAACATATATCAAATAACATATAAAAACTTTTAATGAAACCACATTAGTTATGAGATAAAAACTAACAACACCGTTACTCGTTGCGTAAAACTTCTTGATACACGACAATTGAGGTGTATATTCCTGCTTGACCGAACTCTTTGACTAATTTAACCAATACCTTTGTTGTTCTACAGGATATCCGTCTAGAGAATGCAACATAAAGTTGGCCATGCAAGAAAACAGAGTCGGGCAAATAGACACTCACATTTGAAACCACCAAACAAATTCAGAGACAAAGCACATAAGTGTATCACATTTAATACACCTACTTATCTATCAAGTTTCAAAATATTAATTACCATATAGTAACACTTTCGAAAATATCAGCCAAAATGTGAAGTTTTTAATAAAAACCCATTTTTAATTGAAAAATGACTAGCAGGGTCCCCGCGCGTTGCAGCTGCGGGTACCCAAAAATAAATTTTATGGGCGTAAAATATCTAGTAGCGTGTCCAAACAGTGTCACAGATCAAATATACATATGCATTCTACTCTTCATGTAGGACTTCTCGATACACAACGTTTTCGTGAATAATGGCGCAAGTTTCGTAATTTTTCGAGTCCGTTTGCTATGTCGAATGAGCCCAGAATCGTTTTTGTAAAAAGTTTAGCCGAATTGACATATATGGCCCCTCCGCCCCTATCTTACCCAATCTGCCATCACTTTTCAATTTACATATCCACCCCTCCCTATTTAATATATAAACCTTTTATGTCATTTTTTTATTCATTTTACAACTAATAATAAAACACGCATTTTACCTACTCTTACTATCTCTCTCTAAACTCCTTCACCGGATCTTCATAATATCCGGCCAGCACCAGCAGAATCCGGCACCACCGTCGCCGGAATAATTTTTCCGGAGAGACCTTTTTCCCTCCCAATCGATAGATCAACCTATTTCTAGCATTTCTGGAGCTTATTAGCTCTCGAAGCACCGTGTAACACCATCCACGCGCCACCACTGCCACTACAATCCGTACACCACCACCGTCGCACCTCCCCTCGCCACTTCTCTCTTCGTTTTGGTAACCCACACGCCTTATTCTTTCCCCTTTACACCATTTTTTGCAAGCCCTAATTTTTACTTTTTAATAAAATCCGATTTATAATAATTTCTTTTGATAAAACCTTTAACTAAATGTTTTTAAACATGAAAAACCGTGTGGATCTTGTTTTTCTGTCGCGACTCGGTCAACTCGAAAGAACCACCGAGTCGACTCAGTGACTCAGTGTGGATTATAGTTTGATTGATTTCTTCTTTTCTTTTCTTATTATTTCTTGTTTTTGTGATTGGTTTTGGATTCGGGTTTGTTTGGATGTGACTCGGACTGTTGGAACCGAGTGGGGCCAAGCCGTGACTCACGGGAGTCACGGCGAGGCAAGCTGAAGAGATATGTATAGAGTTTGTCTAGGATTCGGATTTGTGGTTATGGTTGTATCTGATTTGATTTGGATGTGGATTTGAATATGGATTTTGGAGGAAAAAGTTTGCATTTATGGATGAGAATTATATAGAGGGTTGTACATTATGTTTAAATAATTGTAATATTAGGTGTAGAGGTGTTGTTAATGCTATTTAATATATAATTGTAATAGTTTAAGGTCATTAATAGCAAAGACAAAGTGGTTTGTACATGTAGCTACTAAAGTTGTAAATGTCTAATTATATTTCATTTATGGTATTAAATGTCTAATTGTGTTGAATCACTTGTACTTTTAGCATTGAAATGTGTAAGGCTTAATTTTAAGTATTCTATTAATAGCAGGCCTTTGTGCATTATAAGATAGTTAGATACGCCACCTTAAACAAGGATTTGTTTTTCATTCGTCAAGTTAATCTTAGCTTGTATTCAAGTATTAATTTTGTTGCCCAAAAAACCAGCTTTTCTTTAGATGAGATATTCTCTTAATTGGATTCAAGATGATTATTTGTTATAGCACTTGAAAGTCTTGTAGCCTTGTAAAGTTGTAACAGGCTTGTTTTTAATTTTTCTCATGACTTTTATGAAGGAGGATATCGAGGAGCGTGAAAAGACATGACATCTTGAAGCTTAAAGTACCGTTTTTACAGAAAAAGCTATATTGAGCCTACCAATTTTTGTTAGCCTCAATGTGTCATCCTCCTCATTGTGTCAAAATTTCAAAACAAAGCTGATTTTTTTTAAACTACTACACCAAAACAAAGTGTTCAAAACTTGAATTTTTTCAAGTCAAAAATAGGAAACTCGATTTCCAACAACTTTAGATACAAAGTTAATATATATTCTAAGCATTCCCAACATGAAGAAAGAGCAAAACAAAAATCAAAATATACGAAAGTTAATATTCAGATCTAGTGTCAAGGAGCAAAAACTAAACTCAAACAAACTACAAAATTATTTAAAAAAAATCCGACAAAGTATAACGAACAATTCATAACATAACTTTAGATAACAAAATTCACAACGAAACTCACAAATTTACACGACAAAATATTCAAAACAAATTTACAATAACATTTATACAAAAAAAACTTAATACAAAATATTGAAAAGAACCAGTAAAACACGAGCAACTGATTCCAGCAAGGCAGCGGCAACAACAAAAGTTTTGGCGAGCCAGCGGCTATGTCAAAAGATTCCGGCAAGACAATGGATTAATATTCCGTCAACAGCGTTGGCAGAGGCTAAACTGAAAATAATAACAAAAACGTTCTAAAAGACTAAAACTCCCATCTGAGATAGATTTCAAACAAAGACAAAAAAGGAAAAAAAAAAAGGTTCAAATAAGGAGACCAAGAAACCACCACAACGTAGATAGATCTTAACAAATTCAAGGTCACCAAACATACCAACGACCAACAAAAAACCCCAGACCCCTTATCGGTCAGATCCGGTCAAATCACCACCGAAAATATCACCAAAACACCACAAAAAATCACCAAAAAAAAAAAAAAAAAACACTGAGACCACTAAATCGTCAATGAAACCACCGAAAGTCAAACACCACCAGATTTTGCGAGAACCGGTGATGTTGGTGGCGGAATCTGTTGATAGTGGTGGTGGCAGCGGTGCTATTTAGTGATGGTGTTTTTGAAACCATGTTTTTAACAGAGAGATGGGAGCGTATGAGGGATGGGAGCCTATGCAAGTACAATTTGAATTAGTAAATGTGTCAAATCGTGTTTTTAAAAGTTGCCTAAATTATTTCAGCCGTGTAGCAAGCCAGACCTTCCTTTTATACTAATCGTTTCGTACATTAGTTCATACAGAATGCATACTTACCTTTCAATTGAATTTTTATTTCAAACGCCAGCCTATCAATGAAGTTTCCTTGAACACAAGCCTTTCAATGAAGTTACCTTAAGTAAAATTCAGTTTTTCAATATTTCAACTTTTTCACTCATTAATCGTTTCCTTATTTTAGATTTTCAGCATTTCAGCTCACATGTTTCTCTAACATTTGACTATTTTCAACATTTCAACATTAACCATTTTAATTTTATAGGTAGTATAGATAATTAACTTTGAAAAACCCTAAGTTAGTGGCGGTATCTTATACACGTAAGATTGAATAGTTAATTATTTAAATACTCTAATTTATAAAATACTATACAATATATTAATTATTTAAATACTTAATTACATTCATGCCCTTTGAAAACTTTAATAACTTTCATTCATAGGTCCAATGGAGGTCTCACCTTGATAAACCCCTCGACACAATACACCTCAGACCACTTGAAAGTATATAATTGGTTTGGATAACTGCCTTGCGGGTTTAAACATCAACTTGCATTCTGTTCTCAAACGAAAAATTGGTAATGGTGCCTTAACATCCTTCTAGAACAATTCTTGGTTGGGTGACCACTGCCTGAAACACCTTTTCCCTAGACTTTTCTCCCCCGAATCCACTAAAGATTTTAGAATCATGGATCGTTGTGTGCTAAGTAATGGATCAACAACTCACATGTGGGTTTGGAGGAGGCTCATAAAAAACAGAGTTGAATTAGAACAAATTAATGGGCTTTGCAATCTTCTATTTAATTTTGTTCCATCATCTCTTACTCAATGTTGGGAATTTGGTTTAACCCCTTCCAAACAATACATTGTTTCTTCGATGCGGAAACATAATGAAACGACGATCTTATTATCTGATATCGAGGTAATCCGCTGGAACAATCTTATTCCCATAAATATTAATATTCTTACTTGGAGATTGTGTTTGGACCAAATTCCTACTCAGTGCAACTTAGATAAAAGAGGGATTGAGTTAGACTCATTACATTGCCCGGTATGTGAAGATGCTCTCGAAACATCACAACACTTCCTAGTGGATGCATAGTTGCTAAATATGCTTGGGTCATGGCTTATAAATGGTGGGGATTTGTTGACTACCCGAACGATCTTCGATCGTTGATTTCATCGGTTGATTCCAACGTTTTTCCTTCCAAAACTGCTCGATATTTTGATGTAGCCATTCAAACTAGTCTTTCGTCCATATGGCACTTTAGAAACATGTTATGCTTTGACATGAAGCCTTCGAGGAAGGACACAATAGGCGATGATATCAAGCTTATCTAATTTATCGATCTCTCATAAAAATAGGAATTTTAAATCTTGTTGGCTTGGATGGGCAATTGATCCGGTTAATGTTTGTTCCAAATTATAAATCTTGTTCATGTTTTCTAGTTTAATAAAAATCGCCTTTTAAAAAAAAAACTTAATTACAATTTAATCTTTAATTTTTTGCACTCTCACTTACACCATACATAAAAAATAAAATAAATACACACATATAACAAATCGACAAATCTATAGATCGTAGTCGCTATGTTATATGGGATAGGTTATTAATGCCCCCTTTTTCTACAAGAGTAGTGATTGGCATACCTAATTGGTATGCCTAATTTTGTGCCTAAAAAGGATCTTATTACATGTGGCAAAATCAATGGTATATGTAAGAAAGAAATAGTGGAATCCATGTGTCAAACAATGAATGGAGTAGGCATATAATTAGTCATGTGAAGTAGGCATCCCAATCATTTTCCTTTCTACAAGTGACACCTCCCATGATTTTTTATTTTTTTATTTTTATTTTTATAATTTTGCTTATATTAAACTGACAAAAAAAAAATTGGAACATAAACCGAAGTATTAAACTGACAAAAAGTATGAAACATAAACCGATAAAAAATTATATTATACGGGAAACAAATAGGGGGTGAAAAGTTCAAAACATTTGTACTTTCCTAAATAACAAATGTGAGGGACCGCAGAAGGACTCAGAGACCCACAGTTTGTAGCACAAATTGTACAATTTCCAAAATCCGATTCGTCGTCTAAAAAGTAAAAAACCAAAGGCACCTACCACTGAGCTTATAAAAAGCAAAGAGGAGAATAGCAATAACCGCAACAGCAGACGACGGTCACTTGTTCTTGTTAGGTACGTTCTTAGCAAACATCCCTTTTGAATTCTTCTTATATCCAAGCACCCTCAAATAATATATACCTGAATTGTGTACAATGATGATCCCTAATTTGGTTAATATTTTGACTTTTGAGTGATTTGGTGAAAAATGTGCTTATTTTTAATCTGTTTATTTTTGTTGGAACTAAGGGGGGCGTTTGGGATTGCTTATTTTTCTGCTTAAAAATAACTACTTTAGGAAATAGTGTTTGGGTTTGCTTATTTTGTAAAAAAGTGTAGTGTACTTGAAGATAGCAATAATTTGTTGAATAAATTCAATTAAATCCTGAAAAGTGTAATGTACCAGTTTAGAGTGAAATAGTTTTTTATTTTTTATTTATTTATTTATTTATTTATTTATTTATTTATTTATTTTTTTGGAAATTTGTTTAAATGTGCAATCCGAATAAACCCCATAATAGAAAACCAAACCATTTAGGAGTTCCATTCCGTTAACTTGTCTCAAGTTTGAAGCTCGGAAGCTGCAAATCCTGGGGACCACCAATCCCTAGCCACATAATCCAAAACGGTGGAGGGATAGTGATTACTGGGTCTTTTTGGGGCGGTCTGTGGAGTCCGAGGTTTACGTATTAGGTCAAATAAGTTGACTCGGGTGCGGTTTCACCAGGGCCGTCCCATGAATTTATGAAATTTTTAAGGGCCCTGTACGAAACTAAATTATGAGGCCCTTCAATAAGGAAAGCTATATATAAAGTGTCACCATTTATAAGATATAATGCAATTAGTTAGCTAAACGTTCTAACATACTACTTATTTAAGATACTTTCTCATTTAAATAGTTTTTTCTTTGTGAAAAATATGCGTACACATGCATATAATTATTAACGGGACAAATTTTGAGGCCCTTAAAAATTTTGGGGCCCTGTGCGGTCGCTCACCTTGCACACCGTCAAAGCCGGCCCTGGGTTTCACTTGTATTAGAAAAATGATGTCAAACCAATATATAAGAATGTCTCTTTTGTTTTTTAGTACATAAATGGTTTGAATTTTCCAAATACAAAAATAGCAAAGAGAAGCATGTCTAATCTGAAATTTTCCTTCAACTTTAACTTATTTCTTTCGAGTTAATCAAAATTTTTATTGTTTTATACGACAATCATTTTCAAAACACAATGTCAAATAACCTGTGTGTTACTATTTACTAACATAAATTTTGGTTCAGGTGACACCGCATAAACATATTTTCATCTAAAGAATGAAGGAAATCGAGAAATCTCGCACATCAGTTGATTCTTGTCCATTCAGTCGTTTACCAGACGAAATGGTTCTCCAAATTTTTGACAAATTAATCGATTTGAAAATCTTATGCCTTTGCAAATCTGTTTCCAAACGTTTCAACCGGATAGTCACTCAAGTCAACACTATATCTTTCACTGCTCTCACTGATCCTGAGGTAGAGTATCACAATCGGGAATCTAGAGCCTTCAATACTGTTGCTTCTTTAGGGCCCTTTTGGTCAGCATATTGCACTTTGCTGAAGTTTCGGAGAGTAAAATCTGTGCATATCCAACTTCCGTCTGCTGTTGACAGTCTTCCTTTGTTTAAGTGGAAGATTAAGTTTGGGAACAGATTCGATGCGTTTTTATTCCTGTCACCGAATTATATTTACCATAAGAAGGAAGTATATGTTAATGATATTGATCAAGACATAGAAAGTAATGAGCTGATTAGGAAGAAAATAAAAACATCGGGGCAGTGTTTGCAGGATGTGATGAAAAGGATTATCGTGTTGTTGACTGATATTATCAGTTTCCCATTGCTGGAAAGGGTTTCCATTGTTGATTCGGATAATAGGGGAAAAGTTTCTTTTAGTGGGGGGAAAATTGCTGATATAAGGAATTTATTATGTTCACCGTCTGAAACCATGGAACAGAGGCTAAAATATCTGGATTTTCCTAGTAAAATGAGTCGATGTTATGTCCCTTTGTTGGAACTACCAGTTTCAGGGTACGTCATGAAGGGGGTAACTCTTATGTTAATGTTGAGGGATGATCTGCCAGATGACATTGACAATTTTATGAAGAGTGATGATAATGATGATGTTGAAGATAAAGAAGAGGCTGCGTATAGTGAAGCTATGATGCAGATTTTAAAGAAGCACAGGGGTCAAATAGAGATGCTGGGTGAAGTGTAGGGTTAGTCATCTTCTTGTAAGTTTTAACATGTTTGTTAGTTATATGCACGTTTTCTTAAAGATTGTTTTCTAATTTTGCTTAGGTTCTTGATGATTGGGTCAACTTTTACATGTTATGCAGTTTAACTGTTTATAGTTTGAGCCACAGGTAATAGGGTTACAAAAGACTGAAACTAGTTTTTAGTTGTATTTACCAATGTATTAACTTAATTTTCCATTTAATTGAGTTAAACCTATTTTTCTATAGCCCAATTAGGCCCACTTTAATATCTTGAAATGCTTACCCATTCACCCAATAGTTACTAAAGTTGAAGCTGGTTTGGGGCATATAACATCTATCGGTCCATAGGTACGATAAAAGCATAAATTAAGAGCCTATATGGAACACTGTTCACAACAAGTCATCCGGTGCACTTTAATGGTTTATGCATATATGCTATGTGTTTATTATTCAATGAAGTAAGTAAACAGTCAAAATGTTATTGCACAAAACTTCTACTTAATTACTAAATTTTGCAATAAGATCAATTGTTGCCTTTGATAATTTGAATAAGAAATAGCATCTTTTTTATGTTAAGAATGTGATTTGGTCATCCCTGGTTATCTGAACATAGTATCTGTGGAGTTAGAACTTGTTTCTTTGTTAAGTAAATCCAGCATGGCCTCTGCTTATCTATTTTTCGGTGACCGTAGTGTCTCAATCCTTGAAAGCTTACATTTCAACTCGACAGTTAACTTAATCGACAGTTAACTTAAAGTTGTGTAGATCCTTCATCTCTTTATTCTTTGTAAGAGATAGCCAATCACCTGCTGCATGATGTTCATAAAAGCTGCATTTATTTTGCAACCTTTTTGAAACAAAGATTTCATATTGTGCTTTTTTAGACCTCTTTTACATGCCATGTGAACAACAGATTCTTGGAGCACAGAAAAAGTTATGATGGGAATTAGAGTAGGGAGTTTTTTTTTTTGGCATGGGTTGGTTTGACTGAGAACACTTTAGGAGAGTGATGATAAGGTAGCAACAGGATGCCCAAGGCACTAAAAAACTTTATACATTTCAACTAAGCTATTGTAAGAAACTAGGAATAATGGTCAATGGTCCACTACAATGTGTCTTTATGGAATACTTGATATAAGTTATTGCAACATTAAAGGAGTTCATTTCTCAAACAAATGCTCTTCCTGCTGTCTCGAATCTTAATATATACTCCGTATAATTTGGATGAATAATACTCTTAGATAATTAACACTACAAGAAAAAAGTCGTATAGTGACACACAAAAAGTGTCAGAAAATGTCCAAAAAAGTGTCACTAAATATATTTTTTTTTCACCTTCACTTATAAAAAGTGTCAATAAAAGTCCAGACGGTAAAAGTATATAGTGACACAGTTTATTGACACTTAAATAGTGTCAGGATAGGTTGTGTCTATTTTTGACACATATATGTGTCACTATAGGCTACTAGTAAAGCAACAGGCCATATGTATGCTCTTTATACATACATCTTAGGCTGCTAAATTTACTGAAAAATAACACATGAAATACTAAATTAATAACCAAAAACTGAGATTGAAACCTATTATTTCAACCATACATCAATATCCAAGTATTTTGCCAAATCACAAACAAGAAACGAACATCTTTCTCAAGTATGAAATGCAAGTACAATGGGTATCGCAATCCAACTAACTGAGCTAAAAAAAAGAAGAAAATGATCATGCCTGGTTTTCGCAATGCTCATGTCGCTTACTAGCATAACCGCATTACCATATCGCAATCCTTCATTGTTTCCTGTAAATATTGCACATACAAAAACTACTCAAATGCTTGCACGTAAAAAAACTACATAACTGTGTTTAAGCCATAAACCTGGCAAACCTGACCCAACTATTTCAGCCCGACCCTTTTTACCCATTTCTAAAGGATGACCTGTTTGACAAATGACCCATTGACCCATAACCCACTTGACCCTTTTAAAGATAAGACCTTGCGTGTTCTGGAAGTAGTGTCTCCATAGTGGACGAATCTGCACATGCAACACTTTAATATAAGATTCTAGAGCGCACCTCAGTTCAGTGCTACTTATATTGATCTCTCTGTGTATGTATTTTAACATACAAATGTGAAATGTATAATTAGAGACCAAGTAAGAGTAAAAAAATTATTAAACTCCTAGTCCTACCTTGTCTTGACCCCCAACATCCCAGACAGTGAAGCTGTTTTTGTACTCGACAGTCTCCACATTAAACCCTGCAAAGAATCACATAAGTGAGAATTTGAGCTATAGCCTGAAGCTGACGTATCTCATGATGAATGAAACTGCATTCTATATCTGATTAAACTTGTTGATAGCAACGGAGATTACAGGTTATATCCAACAATATACATCAAGTTTTCCCACAACTACAATTATTTTTGTTCTTTTATGACCTATTCTATATCAAAAGTGTGCTACCTATAACCTTTAAATGGGTCTGTCATTAACGCCACCTATCGATTTTTTAGAATGTTGCAAGGAGATAACAATGCGAAAGACGTTGCTATCTCTAGTGATATCAGAGTATTGGTGTGCCAATGAGACCTCATACTTTTTGAGATACATTTTTGACAAGTTTAGACATCTGAAAGTCTGAAATACGAGGTTCAAAAGAGGCCATCATAGTAGATTTACATTATAGCCATGCTTTTCATGTTACATATACATATCTCAGTATGCACATCCAATAATGATTCAAAAATGTTGTAATAGAGCCACTAATTGCATGCATTGTTCTGAACATCCTTATATAGGTGTTCAGTAAACTTATAGACAAACACAGGCATAAGCATTAAATATACAACTTCACGTGCTTTGCTAGTTGATCTACGAAAGAGAAGACATACCAATGGTAGGGATTGTTGTGACGATCTCACCAAGCTTGAGCTTGTACAAAATGGTAGTCTTACCAGCCGCATCGAGACCCACCATCAGAATACGCATCTCTTTCTTAGCAATATTTAAAAGGGCTGCACGTATTAAAATTGTTACAGACTACAATTACTTGAATTATGATGACGACTTCCACCTGATTTTTTGAGAACACTGTTTTGAAGAGTTGCATTTGATTTGTTGAGATGATTATCATGAACACTGCATACATAAATAATCAGACAGTTAGACAAACAAACTCGGATACTTTTAACATTTTTAGTGGTAACATTCATTTTAAAACTTAAAGAAGAGACTGTGTAGACAAAAAAACATCAGCAACGAATCTAGATCTTACATCTCATGTATTAACTAGCAAGATACCACAATCACCAAATCAATCTCTTTTCCTTCATGTAGCTAATTTTAAACAGTAAACCATAACTTTAAAAATGCAGAGCAATTTCAATAAATTAAAAGTGATACCAGACGGAGAGATGTTGACTTAAGGTTCATATACTAAATGCATACCCCATTTCAACACACAACACATAAGCATATCATCAGAACATGGAAAAGGTGTGAATATACCTTGAAGTAGAGATTTGTCAGCAGATGGATCACTTGCTTCAGATGAAATGTTCTCGCCTTGATTTGTAGATTTAGCAGGTTGCACCACCTCTTTTGTAGATACTATGCATATTCTTTTACCCATTCTATTTAGATGAAATGTTAATATTATAACTAAAAACAAGTGATAAAAAAGCATGCAGAATAACATATAATTCAACTAAACTATTGAACAAATTCAAGTAAAGTCTGGTTTTATAGAAAGTCTCAGAAACTATTTAACCAGCTTATGAACCTTTGTTGTTCATTCTCACAGAATCTACCATTGACCCAAGTAGCATGCTAGTTTAAACTCTAAGGACAAATTTACTTCAAACAGTAAACCCCATCTATGTGCTTATAAGCAGAAGCATCAGCAGAAAAAAAAAAATATATTAAGCAAAGGAGGAGGAATGGAACCTAAAGTAACTCAAAATTTTTGTGCTTATTTTCTGACTTATGAGCTTCTAAAGAGGTATGATAACATATTATAGGCTTATTATTCATACGCAGGAATACTAGGGCCTACACCCTGCATCTGACTAACTTTTTGGCATATGCTGAAGGACAATTTTCCAGTTTATGTCCTTGATTTTACCATGAAACTATGAAAATAGAACAAAGCACTTATCATGGATCCTTACTGATCACACAACATTAGCTTGAGGAAGTATATTATCTTTAATTGAAAGCCTTCATATTCTGTTATGTTACCAAAAAGTAGGATGGGCAGATTAATCCTTTAGGGTTTAAACAATCTTATTCT
The DNA here is from genome assembly GCA_014162995.1 of Artemisia annua. NCBI lineage: Eukaryota > Viridiplantae > Streptophyta > Magnoliopsida > Asterales > Asteraceae > Artemisia > Artemisia annua. Next base: position 110,304 of record LBNU01031930.1, read on the forward strand.
TACCTAACTTTGGCTCAATCTCATGGTGGTATGTGCCTATGAATAATATGGTAAACTATTGCCGTGAACCTACAATAGCATTTCAGATCACACTCCATCATTGTATCCCTAACAAAATTCTAAAGCAAGCAATGCAACTACAACTAAAACTAATTCCACTTCAATCCAGTTGAACTAAACTATCTCACCTCAAACCAAACCAATAAAACGCAAACTGAATCGGTACTGAACTAATATCACTAAATTCAAGTAAAACTAAGTGTATGACCTCAAACTAAACAAAACGCACAGTAACTGATTGCGTAAGAAACTAGTTCCACTTAACTCCAGTAAATCACAACAATCCGAGCTTAACTTACATCATACAGTGCATCACTGCTATCATTTTATAAGAGCATTTTACAGCTAACTAATCTCAAAATGAATCAGTGCAGAATTAACTCCAGTTAATCACAACTATAGATATCGGCATATCGCTACAATCCAATAAATTCAGTATATACAATCTGCACGTAACTTCATTAATCTAAATAAATTACAACTAACTGGTATCAAATCAAAGCGATGTAAAGTAAACTGAATTAATGCATCACTAATACTATTATAAAATTACAACTAATTCATCTCTAACTAGACCGATATTGAAAATCACAACTAACTCGCCTCATATAAAAACCTTAGGTAAGTGCATATATAATAGAATCAGTTAATCATCTTTTTTAACTCCCTAATCCTACTACACTTGAGGTGATTCTAGCGTTTCACTTGAGTTAGGCATATCATCAAACACCTTATATGCAACAATTAACACAACAATTTTAGACTTCACATTCAACGAATCACAACTAGATACATGTAACTACAAATTTAACTGCTATTTGAGTTAGGCATATCATCAAACACCTATAATGAACTAATTAACAATCTAAATTTCAGTTCGAATTCACAAATTTAACTGCTGTTTGATGAAGAATTAACGGCTAAACTGCTAAATTGCAAATGATACAGAGAATTAACGGCTTCATAACTATTTGTATTGAACTTGAAAAGATTAACTAATAGGAATTTGTATTGAAGAACAGTGAATACGAAGGGAACTTCACACTATTGGCAAAGTCATATCATTTTTTGTAGAGAGATAAAGTAACGAATAAAAGTAACAGGTGAATTTTATGTATAAAGAAATGAGGAACAAATAACAGGTGGATTTTAAATAGGTGAATTCTATGTATAAAGAAATTGGTGTGTTTGGTAAATGATAAGGAGTATATAATTTTCAGTTACATTTTTTTGTTGATAAAGTATCTGAATTTTTTAAAAATATATTTTAATTATGTTAATAGTTCTTAGAGTTAAATGATATATAATTTTAAACTATGTACAAAACATATGTGTTCATATTTTTTTTTAAAAGTGTATTAAAACTTCGGCTCAAAATCTAAACCGAATTGAAACCGATTTTGAGAAAAACATTATCGAGAACCGAATCAAAGTGAACCGAGTCAAATCGAAACCTAACCGAACCGGTTCGGTTTTGATGGTTTAGGTGTGTTTTTTTTCCTTTGGCTCAAACCGAACCGAGCCAAACCGAATCCGAAAACCAGAAATATGTAAAGCAGAAAACCAAACCGAGTAAGCTTGGTTCGGTTTGGGTTGGACCGGTTCGTTTCGGTTTTCAGTTGATTTAATACACTTAAAATCTAACGATCTTGTAAACAAAAACAAGCCTCGTATTTATATTTTTCTACAAGTACAAATACAAGTTAGACTTTTCATAATATATATTTTTTTAATAAAAACTACGCTTTTGCTCACACTTTTTAAAAAGTGTGGGTAAAAGTAAGACTATTACTTACACTTTTCAAAAAGTGTGAGTAAAACTACACTTTTTCTCACACTTTACGCAAAGTGTGTGTATAAATTAAACTTTTGCTCATACTTTTTAAAAAGTGTGGGTAAAAGTAAGACTATTACTTACATTTTTTAAAAAGTGTGTGTATAAATTAGACTTTTGCTTACACTTTTCTAAAAGTGTAGGCATAACTAGACTTTTGCTTACATTTATGTAAAGTGTGGGTAAAAGTTAAACTTTTGCTTACACTTTTTTTTAAAAGTGTAAGTAAACATGTATTTTTACTTACATTTTTTTTTGTGTGTCATTAAAAATGGTGTCACTAAAAGCTCCTTTTTTTGTAGTGGTAATTCTTACAGATCCACATCATCATCCTTTCCTTTTCACTGAAAAATTAAAGATGAATTGCATATATACCCAATGAAACTTGAATATTTGTGTATTTTCTCAAAATAAAAGTTTTTAATACATAATGTACAATGCTCTTTAAGTATTTTTGAGTAAATATATAAATATACAAGTTTTAGTGGTTATATATGTAATTGCCAAAAAAATTAACAAGTGCTTATTTCTAAAAATGAAAACTATTATGCATGTTTTGAACTTCACTGTATGAATAGCATAGATATAACCTGAAACAAAACTAAACCTCAAATGTCGCATTTTATAACATGATAAGCGGCCTAGGAATCTAGGATTTTTTTGGATGAACTACTGGACATAAATTTATGCACACGAATCACATTTTCTTAAAACTATTGCATACATACTATATATATATGGTCCCCATTGCATGTTATTTTTCCAGAAATAATGTCTTCAGTCTTTTTCAACACAGTAATATTACTGTTTATACATGACCAAACTTAGAATATACTACTATAAAGCAAGTACCAGCCTGCTACAAAGAGTAGCAACTTCAGCCAAATTAAGAAATACTCGTATTTCTACATTAGGAAAAAAGATTGATCAGTATGTTGTTTGAAAATTCATCATCAAGTTTTATATTTTCACCAACAATCATCGTCTTCCTCATGTTCTTTTTTTTTAGCAAGTGTTTTAACAAGAAAACTGCAAGTAAAACACACCCACTACCACCTGGTCCAACACCTTTTCCATTGATTGGCTGCATCATCCAAATGCTTCAAAATCGACCAACCTTCAGGTGGATCGACAAGCTCATGGAGCAGTATGACACCCCTATTCTTTGCATGCGAATAGGACCATCAACACATATCGTCGTAGTAACTTCCCCTGACATAGCATGTGAATTTCTGAAAAAACAAGATGCAATTTTTGCTTCAAGGCCTGAAGTCTTGTCTGCTTATATAACAAGTGAAGGTTATTGTTCAACCGTCATGTCTCCTTTAGGGAACCAATGGAAGAAGATGAGAAAAATAGTAAATCAAAATGTCCTCTCCATGCCAATACACAAATGGCTCCAACCAAAACGAGACGAAGAAGCCAATCACTTGCTTTTGTACATATATAATCAAATAAAGAAACCAAATGGTCTAACTGATGGCGGATTAGTGAACATTCGAACTGTAAGCCAACACTATTGTGGAAACCTAATGAGGCATGTGATTTTTGGGTCAAGATTTTTTGGGGAAGGAACGGAAGATGGAGGTCCAGGTAAAGAAGAAACCGAACATGTCTCCGCTCTTTTCACCATACTCGAGTATCTTTATGCATTTTGCATCACTGATTACTTCCAATGGTTGAGAGGGAAGACTGATTTTGATGGCCATGAAAAGATCATAAGGACTGCCAATTCAAGTGTTCGTAAGTATCACGATCCATTGATTATTAGACGTATTCAAATGTGGAATGATGGAGTTCGAAATGAAGAAGATGATCTGCTTGATGTTCTTATCAAACATGAAAATCCTAAACTTACCTTAGACGAGATCAAAGCTCAAATCGGTGTAAGATTTGCAAACTCTCGTTGTTTTCATTTACAAAAGTAACTCTTAAACAGTAATATCCTGGTATACCTGTCATTTTTTCAAAAGGGAAATACAGAAGTTATAAAAGTTAGGGCGTGTTTAGTTGGGAAAAAAACATCTCATTTTTTCAGGAAATTTTTCATAGAAAAATGGAAAAACTGGAAACCCATCAAGTCACACTTTTTTATAACATTTTTTTTAAAAAAAAGTGAAATTATTACTTTCCAAATTTTAACTTGAAAAATGAAAAATCCAATCTGCCCTTCTCCAATTTTTTTCATCTCTAAAAAGAAGACAGGATTTTTCAATCTACCATTTAAGTATCTCATTACAGCCCTAATCACCATAGGTAACATCTCCACCTTCCATCCTTGCCGTCGCCGCCTACCGTAGCAATCCGAGCTAATCTTTAATTTTCATCTTTTTAAAAAGGAAAAAATATAAGTCTATCTAAATTGGTTTTCAACTTCTCAACTCTTCTCTAGAGAAGAAAAATCATTCCCTTGATTTAAAAACAGAAAAACAAGAAAAAATTTTCTACAACTAAACACCACCTTAACGACCCTTTGAGTTGGTTCTTACAAATCTTCTTATATGGGCATATGATTATTCATAGCTTTGCTTTCTTTTGTCTTGACTACTTTTTAGGAACTTATGCTTGCGACAATTGATAATCCCTCTAACGCAGTAGAATGGGCAATGGGAGAGATGATAAATGAGCCTATAATTTTTGAAAGAGCAGTCAAAGGGAGGCAAGGTGGGCACGTGCCCCTCTAGCCGAAAAAATTGTGGCGCAAATTTTTTAAAATATTTTTCTGTATTTGTAATTTGCCCTCTAATGAACCAATTTGTAGCGTAGTTTTTAAAAATTATCAAAGTTTGTCCCCCTTGACCATCTTTTTGGCTCTGCCCTTGTTTATACCACCTGTGCTATCTTTTTAGAGGAGGGGAAAAAAACAAAAAAGAGAAGTTGTTAGGTCACCATGTTAAGCATAAACAACCATAGATTCATGAATGAAGAAGAAACTAGAATAGAGAAGAAGAGTGTGGAAGGAACTCAAATATGATGTAATGAAAATAGATGTAGCATTAGAGAACCAACAAGCCCTAATGAGCGCATTACATTGTTTATATAGGGGAGTCCAAGAGTCAAAAGACTCTTCCTACCATTTTACACAACTAGCCCTTGGACTTCCACCTAATATTAAATAACATCATAAACTTTCATAGTCACATGATTAAATATAAACATAAATCGTTCAAACATAAAACTAAAATAGCAACCTAATACAAACTAATGACCGACACTTTCTAAACGTGAAACGTGTTCCTAACAATCTCCCCCTAAGGGTCGGTCATCAATGGTGAATGGTTGCGCGACGTCATCTTCTTGTTCTTTACTCTTGAGCTTTTGTAATTCCTGGACGTCTCAAAATTGGTTAGATTAGACAAAAAATTCTTTGCTCTTCAATCCTTGTTCCTTGTTGTTGAAGTGATGCATATGATGTATTAATCCGCCTTTGGTCACTCCTTCGTCTCCAATGATGGTACGCCATTCCAACATGCTCATACGTCTTTGAACTTGGTGTCTTTTGCTTAAGTAATTCACGTTCATTAGATAAAGATCTTCCGTCTAAGACTTTGTACGATCCTTTGGACGTGAATTCATTTCTTTAACTTTGAGAAACTTTGATCTTTCTTTGAACTTTGTATAACACTTAGAACTTTTAGGCGAAGCCCTTTACGTAAGATATTGAGCGCATGTGGAATCATGTGTAGGTGGTGAAGTCTCCTGCAAGAAAATGGTTAAGTATATAAGCAACCGGCACTATACAAGTGAAGAAACAGAATTTTTCAACCCTGCAAAATGTGGTTAGCTCCCTTCTGCACCTCAGGGGGTGGAAAAGAAGTGGTTCTTTCTGATAATGAGCTGAAGATACTTTCGTTTAGCACTGGGAGACGTGGCTGTCCTGGAGTGATGTTGGGTTCAACTATTACTACAATGTTATTAGCGAGAATGATTCAAGGGTTCTCATGGGAGCTGCCATATAATGTGCGAGCGATTAATCTTGCCGAAAATCATGACAATCTTCGATTATTTAAGCCACTTGTAGTCATTGCAAAGCCACGACTCCCTCCATATTTGTACCCTAAACATTGAAGGATGAAATATGGTTATATCTTACATACATTTTTTTGTTTTATTACTAAGTTATGCAAAACGATCGTTAGTGTTTTATTGTTTTATTTTACAAAACATTAAAAGTAACAAAGGGTATTCTTTCACTTTTCAATAGATTTATGGGCATTTTCGATACCGAACATGTTCTTTGTTGTATTTTGTTTAAAACAAAGTTTGAAGCCATATATTCGGATTGCATATAAAGTAGTTTCTTAACTTTTAAGCTTATATATAAGTTGCCTTAGCGAACCAATTAATATATACGCTGATGAAATCAATTATAAAGAGATATTTTTGTAAATATTTATAAGAATTATACCTCTGAATGTTGGTCCCTTTTTCACACTTAGTGTTAACTAGAGAG
>LBNU01031931.1:20536-75844 GCA_014162995.1 Artemisia annua
TGGTTAAAGGCAATCTAGTTAGAGGTTTACCTTCTAAAACTTTCAAGACTGATCATTCATGTTTGGCTTGCAAGAAGGGTAAACAACATAAAGCTTCGTGCAAAAAGCTTGAGGAAAGAACTGTCAGAGAACCTTTGGAGTTGTTGCACATGGATCTATTTGGACCTGTTTCTGTTTCAAGCTTAAACAAGAAGAAATACTGCTTAGTTGTAACAGATGATTGCAGTAGATTCAGCTGGGTCTTTTTCTTGGGTTTTAAAGATGATACTTTTGATGTTATTCATGATCTTATAATAGCCCTTGAAAATCAATTGAGACTCAAAGTTAGAGGTATTAGATGTGATAATGGGACGGAATTCAAGAACAAGTTAATGGATGAATTTTGTGCTAAGAAAGGGATTAAGAGGGAGTTTAGTATTGCTAGAACTCCACAGCAGAATGGTGTTGCAGAAAGGAAGAATAGAACACTTATAGAAGCAGCAAGAACAATGCTTGCAGATTCTTTATTACCTATTCAGTTTTGGGCTAAAGCTGTAAGTGCTGCTTGCTATGTGTTGAATAGAGTATCAGTGACTAAACCTCAAATGAAGACACCTTATGAGTTGCTTATGGGTAAGAAACAAATTTTCGTTTTTCTAAAACCTTTTGGATGCTCTCTGACTATTCTCAATATTATTGATTCTCTGGGAAAATTTGATGATAAGTCAGAAGAAGGATACTTATTGGGTTATTGTACCAACAACAAAGGTTTTAGAGTATACAACAGGGTTACCAAAAAGGTTCAAGAATGTCTTCATGTTGATTTTCTGGAAGATCAACAAAATCAAAAAGGAAAAGGTCCTGATTGGTATTTTGATCTTGATAGTTTGACTCCTTCTATGAATTATGTGCCTGTCAGAGAAGAAAATCAAGTTGTTCACAAGGAAGAAGATTCACAATATATTGTTCATGGAGTCACTGTTAGATCAGAAGATGTTACTGATGAAGAGCCCATAACCACTGAAAAGAAGCAAAGTACTGTTGAACCAACTTCTGTACTCTCTAATGAAGATCAAGCAATTCAAGATAAACTCAATAGGATGCTCTTTCAAGAAACACTAGCTAAATCCTATGAAGATGATCAAAGGAGAGCCTATGAAGCTGCAAAGAAACAGGGTAAATTCAAAGAAAATACTCACAGTACTTTGGATGACGGTACTTTAGATCACAGTACTTTGGATCAAAGTACTGCTGACCTAATTGTGAGTTCTACTACGGATTTCAATGATCCTAACATGCCTGAATTTGTAGACACTGATGATGAGTTGGAAGATGAAGGTATTTTCTCAAATTCCCATGATGATCCTGACTTCACAAATTTGGGTAATGATCTTGAAGTTCCATCAACTCCTACATCAACAATTCATAAAAATCATCCAGTGGATCAAATCATTGGACCTTCAACTTCAGGAGTGCTCACAAGAACAAAAGCTAAAGGTTTTTCACAGCAACATAATGCTTTACTTAGCTTTGTTTATAAACAAAACAGGATGAATCATAGGGACCAACAAACATGCATGTTTGCCTGCTTTATATCTCAAGAAGAACCCAAGAATATAGCTCAAGCTTTAACTAAAGAGAGTTGGGTTGAAGCTATGCAAGAAGAACTTCTACAATTTAAGCTTCAAGAAGTTTGGGTACTATGTAATTTACCAGATGGCAAGAAGGTAATTGGTACAAGATGGGTTTTCAGAGTTAAAAGGGATAAAAGAGGAAATGTTATCAAAGAACAAAGCAAGACTGGTTGCACAAGGATACAGACAAGAAGAAGGAGTAGACTATGATGAAGTCTTTGCTCCTGTAGCATGAATTGAAGCTATAAGGTTGTTTCTTGCTTTTGCATCATATATGAAATTTCCAGTTTATCAAATGGATGTCAAGAGTGCCTTCCTTTATGGCAAAATTACAGAGGAAGTCTATGTTAAACAACCTCCTGGTTTTGAGGATCCTGAACATCCAAACAAAGTCTACAAAGTTGTTAAGGCATTGTATGGCCTTCATCAAGCTCCCAGAGCTTGGTATGAAAGACTCTCCACTTTTCTTTTGAAACATGGTTACATGAGAGGTGCTATTGACAAGACTTTGTTAATTAAAAGAGATAAAAAGGATATCTTGCTTGTTCAAGTTTATGTGGATGATATTATCTTTGGAGCCACAAAACAGTCTATGGTGCAAGAATTTGAACAACTTATGCAAAAAGAATTTCAAATGAGTTCAATGGGTGAATTAACTTTCTTTTTGGGGCTTCAAGTTAAACAGTCAAGTACTGGAATTTTCATAAGTCAAGATAAGTATGTCACTGACATTCTTAAGAAGTTTAATCTCAGTACTATCAAGCCAGTCACAACATCCATTAAAGCTTCAAACTCATTAGGAAAGGATGAAGATGGAAAACCAGTGGATGTCAAGCTTTACAGATCTATGATTGGTTGTCTTATGTACTTAACTGCATCAAGGCCTGATATTATGTTTGTTGTGTGTCTCTGTGCAAGATATCAAGTCTCACCCAAGGTCTCTCATATGAATGCAGTACAGAGGATTTTTGGTTATCTCAAGCATCAACCTAAGTTAGGATTGTGGTATCCTAAAGAATCACCTTTTCACTTGGAAGCTTTTTCAGATAATGATTATGCAGGGGATAACTATGATAGAAGATCAACCACTGGAGGATGCCAATATCTTGGAAGAAGATTAGTTTCATGGCAGTGTAAGAAGCAAACAATTGCAACAACATCATCTACTGAAGCAGAATATGTTGCAGCAGCAAGTTGTTGTGGACAAGTATTGTGGATGCAAAATCAACTCTTGGACTATGGATACAATTTCAAGAATACTCCTATCAATATTGATAATGAGAGTACTATTTGTATTGTGAAGAATCTAGTTTATCATTCCAAGACAAAGCACATTCAGATTAGGCATCACTTTATTCGAGATTGTTATGAGCATAGACTCATTAATGTTGTCAAGGTGCATACAGATGATAATGTAGCAGATTTACTCACAAAAGGCTTTGATGTTTCAATATTCAAGCATTTGGTTGTGAGTATTGGTATGATAAATAATTAAGCTACTTTTGAGGGGAGGCATTAGTAGTTAGTCATTATTTAAGGGGAGGCTACATATATCATTCAACAGAAAAGACATTTTATTCATTATCATTCAAAGTGATTACATTCATCATTCAAGAACCACAGACACAAAACAAACTGAGACACATCATCAAAACTACCTACATCAACCCTACCCAACCTACACCCTACATAACCTACTCCATAGGCCTTTTTCCTTTTCCCTGATAAGTGTCCTTTCCCTTCTGAGCATTCTTTCTCTTGTCATCAAAAGATGATTGCTTTCTTGGGCAAGCTAGGAAAAGCACTTGCATTGGAGGTCTTTCTGGTCTTGCAGGCTTCTCTTCAACAGGACCCTTCATGTTCTTTAAAGCAGCCTCGAGAGCCTGGGTCAAGGCTTGTAGCAATTCTTTGGATAGTAATGTAGCTGGAGCAGAAGTTGAAACCTTTTTAGGTTTTCGGTTGGTTGAGCTTGATGCAATAGGAGGAAAGTAATCACTCCATCCTGGTTTAGAATCAAAATCTGAATCAGAGAAGTACTTGATCTCTGAATCACTTGAATCATCAGAAGAGATGTATATCAATGGGAAGTTACTCATGATGATGTTAGGGTTTTTATGATGAAGTAAGGTTTTTGTGATGAAGAAAAGTGTAAATGAAAGCTCTTTTTATAGGCAAGATAGTCTCAAGGGTTATTAATGATGATTATTCAATTATACTTGCCTTGGTAGTTTTGGGGAGTAAATAAGGAAAGTATTAAATGTATCGGGTTGACTTTCAGAAGATATTTTGGTCAAAGAGTCAATATTAATAGATATTTTCATCGACCAGTACTTTGCCAAAGTACTGCTGAAAGTACTGCTCTCTTTTATATGGAAAGTACTGCTCTGAAGGGTACTGCTGACGTGGAAAAGTACTGTTCTAACGGTAAAAAATACGTGGTAATGGTAGAAAGTTTGTTATGGAAGAGATATATGCCAAAATAATGGTATACGCATTAAATGGGTTTTGATTTTTTATATCTTATCCATAGTTAACTAACCCTACCGTCTTTTTACTCTCACTTTTCCACTTCACATTCATCTTTATGCCATCAATTCCATTAACCCTTTCTAATCATTCATACAACTTCAAAAATGGCTTGTTCCACTTGCAGTAAACATAATATGATTGCTAATTTGGATAAGACTGAATTGAACCTTGATTTTCATGCTGTGATTGATTTCCTAACTGGGTCTTCAATCAATTACTCTTTAATGGTCAATCCAGATATCATTGGACCATGGATTCAAGAATTTTGGGCAACTGCTGCATCCGGTTGGGACGAACCAGATCTCTCCTTNTTATGCCATCAATTCCATTAACCCTTTCTAATCATTCATACAACTTCAAAAATGGCTTGTTCCACTTGCAGTAAACATAATATGATTGCTAATTTGGATAAGACTGAATTGAACCTTGATTTTCATGCTGTGATTGATTTCCTAACTGGGTCTTCAATCAATTACTCTTTAATGGTCAATCCAGATATCATTGGACCATGGATTCAAGAATTTTGGGCAACTGCTGCATCCGGTTGGGACGAACCAGATCTCTCCTTCATTACGGCTAAAGTTGATGGGCATAATATTAGGATCACTGAAACTAGTATTCGCACAGATCTTATGTTTCATGATGAAGAAGGTAGTGTTAGGTTTGATAAACAAGTACTTTGGGACACCCTTAGGGATATTGGGTATGAGGGTTCACTTACTAAGCTTACCTTTGAGAAACCCTTAGTTAGTCCACATTGGAAGTACCTGATTCATGTTCTACTTCATTGCCTCAGTAACAAAAGTACTGCTTGGAATGAATTTAGTCAAACCATAGCATCTGCCTTAGTGGGATTAGCTACAAATCAGCCTTTCAACTTCTCATTCATGATTCTTGATGGTATGCACAAACACATCAAGAATGGTTCACCATTTTTTATGTATCCCAGGTTCATTCAACTCTTTTTGAACAAACAGCTTGAAGGTGTTCCCAAACCTCACGAATTCTTGCCAGCCATTGTTCTTCCTAACAAGGTGTTCACTTTTATGGCTACCAAGAGTGCTAAGTTTTCTGGAAGGAATACACCTCTCACTGCCCATATTTTGGAAATGGCACAAGCTGTTAGAGATGCTGCTCAAGAGGAATCAGACCCTGCTTGTGAGCATTCAGCCTCTTCTCCCACTCTATCTCAAGCTCAAGATGTTTCACAACATTCTGAGCAGTCACACTCAGAGGAAGGAGATGCTTCTCAACATACTGTTTCAAGGGAAAAGGCTGCTTCTCCACAAGGTACTGCTCCTCATGATTCAGCACAGGATGTGAATCAACCACCCACTCCCAATGATTATACTTCCACAGATGGTTCTCAAACATCTGGAGGAGATGAGGGAGTTATGGCTTATGAGGGAGTGCTGAGCAATTATGCTTTAACAAGAGAGTTAAGAAGACTGAATAAAGCTAATGAAGATCAAGCTGCACTACTTTTGAAGTTGAGCAACAAGTTTAAACGATTCAAGAGGTTTGTTTGGCCACTTGTTAAACATCACAGGCTATGGGTCTCACAACAGAAAAGTGGTCACAAACCTAAGTCCAAGAAAAGAAAGTTCAAGAAACATTCTTCATTCCCATTGGGGAGGAATTTGCAGAATAAGAATGTGAATGAAGATGCTGGTTTGGATAAGAGTGAAGATGCTGATGATATTCAACCCCTTGAAGAAGTAACACCACTTGAAGAAAATATTCCTCATCAAGTTACTGCTGAGAGAAAGAGTGATGAGACTGAGCAAATTAATATTCAAGATGCTGATATTCAAGTCAAAAGTGGTGATACAGAGGAATTGGATTTGGAAGATACTGGTGTTGAAAATGTTCAAGGTACTGCTCATCAAGATACTGCTCATCAAGGTACTGTGAGACAGTTTTTAATCACACCAAGGACTTTGGATTTTGAAGAAGATTTGGGTCCATCCAATCCAGTTCAGGAAGAAGAGGTTAGAAAATCTACCAATAGTGATGATGAGACTATTGCTGAGATTATGATGAGTATATCCAGACCTAGAGGTATTGTTATTCCTGGAGTTGAACATACTGAAGATATACAACCTTCTTCTCAACCTACTCAAGAGCTAGATCCTAAGGATAAAGGGAAAGGAATTCTAGTAGAGTCAGACAAAAAGAAGAAGAAGAAGGAGTTTACTTTAGCACAAATAAGGGCTTTTCAAGAAGCTCAAGGTGAAGAAGCTACCAGAAAGCTACAAGCAGAATTAGATGCTGAAGCAGAAATTTCAATTAAGCCAATTGTTCAACCAAGAAGACCAATGACAAAAACTCAAGAAAGAAATTTTTACATGAGTTATTTGAAGAGTCGTGGATACAAAGGTCTGCAGAGGTTAAGTGTCAAGAGATGAAAGATCTATATAATGCTGTCAGAGAAGCTTATGTAAGGCAAGTTGATGGTATTATTGGTTTTGATACTGAGGAAGGAAAACAGATGGCAGATAAAATTAAAACAAGAAGCTCAAAGAGAAAAGGAACAACAACTCAAGAACTGTCATCAAAGAAGCTCAAGCCCACAATTGAATTAAGAACTGATACAGTGGATGAGCTGAGGAATTATCTAAGGGTTGTTGATTTTGATTATCCCAAGGCAAAAGAAGCTGCTGAGACAAAATCTAAAATATCTGCATTGGACGTTGTAGAATCAAAAGTAGATGGAGATTATTTTGTTTACCACAGAGAAGATGAAAGCTTTAGAGCATTTAATTTTCTGTGGGATATATTGTACCTTTTAGACAAAGAAGATTTGCTCCATTTATACCAGCAGATACAAGCTTATTTTGAAAATATTCCACTGAAAGGAATAGGGTTAGTCTTACTGGGTGATCTTACAACTCTTTGGGATACTGAAGCAAAAAGTATAGATGACATTTGGAAGAATCAAGAAGATTGGGAAATTCAAAGTTGGAGATACTTTGATTTAGCTGGGGTACATGTGTTAGAGCTAGAAGATGGAACCATGATTCACATGCTAGCAGAAAGGAGATATACTCTTACAAGAGATCTTATGATCAGAATGCTAGAACATGGTATGGAGGTAGAAGAAGAGAATGATACAGCTCTAATGGTGATTGAATTGTTCATCAAGTGGACAATTTCAGCAGAGGATGATACATAAATACTGGTATGGTTTTATTATATATATATCTTTTGAATAACAGAGTATTTTATTTAAAGAACTGTTATACAAACAGTACTTTATCAAAGTACTGCTTAAAGTTTTAAACCAGTAAAGTTCTTTATAAAGATAGTAATTTTTGTAAGTGTGCAAAATACTTTTTGAAGCACAGAATAAAACAGCAACAAAATGTTTTTGGGTCACACATGGTGTTAGTATTTGTACTACACAACAAATGGTATTCAACTCATCATGTTTAACAGACAAGAAAGAGTTTGACTCATCATGAGGGTACGGCTCTTATGTGATTATCAAATCTGTTTTTAGTTGACAATTTACTAAAAATTGTATGGTTTTCAACTCACCATATCTGTGATAGTGAAGAGTTGGCTAGCCCACAAGATAATGGCTTGTGGTAAAGGCTGTGGAAAATCCATTCATATGGTAATTAGTTCACCATGGTAGTGATTGTACTAAAAGAACTAGCTAGTCCAAAAGCAAATGGCTATTGGTAAAGACTACTCAAATCCGTTGATAGCTGATGATTTGCTAAAAATCATATGGTTATCAATGTACCATGGTTTACTAACTTAAACATTGGCTACTCCAGAGTTAATGGCTTTGGTAAAGAGACATCAAAATCCATTATTTTTCAATGATTCACCTCTCACAGGAGTTAACACACCTGGAAGTGATGAGAATAGTATGAAACTTAAAAGCTTTGATGTACCTTATGTCAATATGTTGTTGAGTAGCTGTAAAGATTGTTGCTGATGAAGATTGCTGATGAAGAGTACTTTAATGGTGCTTATATGATTACAGTACAGATAGATACAATCATTCCTTGAAGTTAAAGATGATATGGCTTAAGGGGAAGACAAAGAAACTTGAAATCAAGCAAGTAGAATTCAAGTTAGGGGAGGATTGTTGGGTTATAAAGACAAAGTACTGCTAGAAGATCAAAGTACTGCTTCTCATAAAAGTCAAAGTGCTGCTGAAGAAAGTCAACATACTGTTTATTAAAGTACTGCTATGCTATAAGGACTATAATGTAAAACGTTTAAGGACTACAATGTAATTCTAGAATGTTCTTTAGATTAGAGTTAGTTTACTTGTCGTTCAAGTATTGTAAACCAACTAGAGTTTTCCTTATGCCTATAAAAGGATCCCTAGGTTGGCATTAGAGAATACAAATATAAGAATGCGATATTAGAGATATTTAGGAATTGTTAGTGAATCTGTGTATGTAAGCAGGTTCAAAGTTTCAATATAATCAAATTTCTTTGATAATTCTTCTTAGCTTTGTTAACGTAGATTCCGCATACTTAACAGAGTTATTCAGTGTTTCATTGTTAATAGTTTAGGATTTATCCAAGATTATTAAACCCTTACAAGCTACATAGTTAGTTTGGTCAGAGTATATCGATCCAACAAAGTTGCTAATATCATTTCTCAATTTTGTTACCATGGATGGTGGAAAATATTTTGCTAAGAACTTGGTAACCATTTCATCAAAAGTATTGATCGAATTCTTCGGGAGACGATCAAAACAGGCAGTAGCATGATGAGTGAGAGAATATGGAAAGAGATATAAGCGAAGGCCGTCTTCGGTGACACCATTCTGCTTCATACCCTGGGTGATGGTTAAGAATTTATCGAGATGCTTGTTTGCATCGTCACCGGGTAAACCGTGGAACTGACACGAATTCTGGACTTGCTGGATCATGTGGTGCTTGAGTCCAAAGTCCGTGGCTCCAATAGTGAGTGGTGCAATGGGTCCTCCCCTCCCTTGCATGGTGGGTTGACACAACTCCTCCATCGTTCAGAAATCAGGAGCTGGATCACCATTATTGGAACGGGGTGGTGGTGGTGGTAGTGGCTCGTCGTCTGGCATGATAACAGCTTTTGTCTCTTCGACAACAGTATATAATTCAGCTACGCTTCTTCGACGATTACGCCTTGTTTGGGAACGAGTGCGCATGCACTAAAAACAATTAGAATTAAAACAAGACCGAGGCAAAACGACAGTGAACTTAAACCAATAACCACAATATGAATGGCTTCTTTGAAAAAGGTACACCAATTCACAAGAGTACAATGGTAAGTTTTAATCTTTAGTTTGGGAACTTATTAATGGTCATACCCCCAGTTGGGTAGTATTCTGCCTTGGTTTGCGGTGGTAATATTTTATGTATTTATTAACAAGAAAACAACAAATGTTTTTGGCTTTTCGGGGTGTGTGTGAAAAAACTTTTGGAAATATTTTTGGAATCGATTCGTTAACCAAAATCGTTCCTTTAAGACTACTCGCAAGGTGGCGGAAGAGAAGAATGGATCTCTTTTCAGTTCGCAATTTAATGTCAGAACTTCCGTATTCCACATGTATAGGTTGTAATCTTAAAGAAAACGAAGTAATTTAACTTCACGATTTGTTTTGTTGTTTTTGATTTTTTTGGTGTTGTTAACACTTCAAGAGAAGTGTTAATGATTGTTTTTTTATTTTGATTTAGATTTTTACAAAAATTTATAAAGTGATGTGATTTGTACAAGGAGGGTTTTGAAAACCACTAAACTTAAACGTTTTTAAAACACGCAACAACCTCCCCGGCAGCGGCGCCAAAATTTGACTCACTCCAAATAGTCAACTAAGTTAACCAAGGGTGCTTGGTCAACAAAGTCAAGCTATGAGAGAGAAAGATCAATTTATGATCCGTTGAAAGCACAATGTATTCACGTGTCGTTATGTCCCAACGAGGTTGAAATTGTATTTTGGCAACCGTTTGAATGATTTAGTGATCGGGAAAGTAACCAGATAATGATTGGATTTGTTACACTAATCAGATAATAATGAAAATAACACAGATGAGCAATATTAACAATTACTGAAAACCAAATAAACCTAAAACGTACTTAAATGCAAATACGTACTGAAAAAGTGGAAATCGCACAAAAATAAACTAGAGGGGGTGAAAATGACCTTTTTAAAAACTTAATATTAAAAGAAAATTTTATACAAAAGAAAAATATTTCTTTTTGATTATTTTATTATTTAATATTAGTTAAAACTATTTAATTACTTATTATTAATATTTTAACTTATACTAAATATAATATAATATTAATTTAAACTAAGAAAATGAAAATTTATCTTTAAAAACTCTAAAATAACTTAAAAATAATATAAAAACTAAAAATATGTCTTTTTTGTCTTTTTGTGATTTTAATATTAATTAATTACTAATTATATTAATTAAACTAATTTAAATTAATAATAATACTAAAAATGACTTAGGAAATTTGGAAATATTTTATAAAACTAAACCTTCACAGGAATCCTAAAAAATTATAAAAAGTTTATAAAAATTATTATTACACTATTTTACTAATTATTAACTTAGTTATTAACTAAAAACTATTTAAACTAATTTAATTAAGAAAAATAGCAAATGAACAGTAATAATTATGAAAATATTTTCTAAAAATACTTTATAATTTATAAAACCTAGAAAAATTATAAAAATGTACTAGTGATTAAAAATAAACAGTAATGGATTTTCTTTTTGGTTTTTTTAATTAAAACTAATTTAACTAATATTAATTATTATAAATAATAAATGAAAAGATAAAATTATGAAATTTTTATACAAATACTATAATAATGCAGAAACCTAGGAAAAATATAAAAAGTACTAAGTGCTTAATGAAAAAGTTGAAAAATAAGCTAAATAGCTAAAACTTCTTAAATAGAAGCTATCACTATTTTAAAAAGTGATGATTTTTTGATTTTTCTTTTTGGAAACTATTTATACACTGAAAATATGAGACTTTTGTGAAGAAAACTTATTTGGAACTCAAAAATAAGCAATGTGCAGCTTATAAGCTTAACAGATGATGATTAAGCTTGGAAATGAGGATTTAAGCTCATAATAAGCCACACAGATGAACACAGATGGAAAATAAGATGCGAATAACTTGAGTATACTGGAATTAACTAGAACAAGAAAAAATTTACACTAATGAACTAAAATAAGCAAATAAGCAATTCCAAACCCACACAGAATCAAACAACCCTGCAAACTATTTCACAAGCAATCCCAGCTTATTAGTTAAGCTAAATAGTACAAAATGAGTATGGAAGTAGCAAGCTGGGTTGGTTGGCTTTCCAAAAAGCTAAGGTTCAAGCTCTGGGTCCCACTAATAAGCTTTTGGTGAGCTTATGAAAGTGGCTCAAGTATACTGAATACTCAGTATACTGAGTGAATGGGACAAGTTAAAAGCTAAGTGCAGCCCTACTAAATGGACTTGAAAATGCAAAATAAAACTTGGATCAAATAAAATGGTGGGTGAGCTTCAAAAAGACCTAAATATCACAAGCTAAGGTCCACAAATAAGCTTTTGGTGAGCTTATGAACTTGGCTATTAACTTTGTGCACTGGGGAGGCAAAAGGTTCACAGGCTATGTTCAAGGGCAAATCTTTTTGAGTAAATGATGTTTAGAGTGCAAATTTCTTCTTGAATCACATACACAGACCACCAAATTATCTAGAAAAACAAGGAAATCCTATTTCCAATCACTCACAAACTCTGCACATGATCTAAAAGATTTGACCATTTTGACAGTTATGAACATTTGACTTTTGAGATAATGCAAAAGGTTGACTAAAATGGATTTGGATTTGATCCTAGTGACTTAATATGTAATAATAAGCTACAATAAGATCATTTTAAGCAATCCTAACAGATTATGAACTAATATGACAGACTTTGGAGCTTAACTCCCTAACAGTGAATAATTAATGGGATTCAAAAGGGATTTTGACTTTTTTTTAAAAGAACAAGTACTGGTTTATTGATTTCATTGAACTAGTAGAACCTAAAGAAACATGGCACAACCAATTTCTATCACAGGAACACACAATAACTCAAATGAACTCACAGATCCAAACACCACTTTAAAGACTGTGTACATGTGATTTTCAAAGCAAATGTTTGTTTAACCTTTAACACTGATTCCAGAAGTTGTATTATGCTATCATAGAACTATTTAAAAACAAAATGACCACTGAAAACAACTAACAACTAGGAATCAAGAATAATCTATTATTACAGTGAAGATGGAATACTAAGCAAGAATGTATTACAATGAACAAACAGGCATCAAATCACATCAAAACAGATCCAATATTCTAACTAAGCACAGATAACCAAAGATAATCAACTACTAAGTACTTTTGCAGAAAAAATAGACAAAAAGCTCACAGTGTGCTTCCAAGCTCAAACCATGAACTAAGGACCAAATAACCAATCCTATAGGCTTCCACAGGCCACTAACCCACTGCCATCCAAGATTTACAGTGCTCCAGCCATCTTCAATCTTCTTTCTTGACATTTTTTTATTTTTCACTTATTTTTATGATTTTTGAGAATTTTTTGAGTTAACTGCACTAAGCTATTTCAAATGCTTTAAAAGCTTTAACAAACTTATAGATAAGCTTAAATGAGTTTAAACAAACATTCAACAACAACTTTTCACAATCCTTAAGTCATATGAGAATTTCACTAGATTTTTGCAAATTCTAACTTGTTACTGAAAAACTTGGATTATATATTAGAAAACATCAACAATACAATGAGATAACTGAATTCAATCCTTAAAAGCTAAAAATTACAACTGAACTTGGATAATTAATAAAAACGACAAAGAAAACTACTTATAAAACTACACAGTGCTTCTCTGTCCTTCTTCTTCTATTTATAGAGGTCCATTAGGGTTTTTGATAGTCTCTGAGTCTTTCCCACTTGTATTTTGGACCCTTGGATCACTAAGCTTCATCCTAGCCTTTGATTCAATTTTGGCGGGAAATCCTGGTAGGCCAAATTGCACTGATAACTTGCAAGGGGTGGGGCATGCATTTATTGTGGTTTGTTTTGTTAGGTGGGTAGTGGTTTGGGCGATGGATGGGATGGAGATGGTGGGGGTGGTGAGGTGATGGTGTTGCAGGCCAAGTTGGGGGGGAAAGGGTGATGTTTGACTTTGGTCAAACTTGGGGGACGGGGAAGAGTTTTATTAATAAAAAGGGTGTTAGGCTTGTGGGGTTTGGGCCTGGAAAGGGAAAAGGGCCACAGGTTAGTAGTGGGTTTAGGATTTGTTTGCGTTGGATTTGGTTTTGGGTTAATGATAGTACATAGGTCCGTTTGGTTTGTAAATTATAACAAGGACCAAAATTGTAATATGCCAAAAGTTGAGGGGTTGATGTTGTGATTTTTCCAAAGCATTCACAAGGACCAATCTGGCCATATTTGAATAACCCAAGGACCATAAGTGATAATTTTCCAAATTTGAATCACCAGGGACCATTTCTGCCAAACTTGTAATTTCTCCAAACTTTTCACCCAAGGACCATTTTTGCCAAAGTTCACTAACACAAGGACCATAATTGATAATTTCCAAAAATTTTAATCCTAGGGACTATTTATGACAACCTTGCAAAGTTCAGGGACTAGTTTTGTAAACTTTTGAAATTTTTCACCAAAGGACTAATTATGACAACTTGTGATTTTCAAAGGACTTTGGTTGACTTTTCTTCCAAAATAAATGCTCAGGGACTCATTTTGACAAGTTTTGAAAGTTGAGGGACTGAAACTGTCAATTATGCAAACTTTGTTCGTTTTTCATTTGTTTTCAATCATTTTGCATCTGAAACATATAAAACACAATCCTGGGATATTTTCAGTATTTTGATGCATTTCTGAGTGTTTGATTCGTTGTGTTTTAGTGTGCAAAACAACAAGTACACAAAAATATCAAGAAAGTGGAGTCAAAGTTATCGTGAGTGACAACAAGACGTGGAGAAATACAAGTAAACCTTTTAGGAAAAAGATTACCTCGTAAACTCGTGCAATGTGATATTTGTGAGACCGGGAAGTGATTTCCCGAGTCGTACCCCAACGAGGTGTGAATGGAAAGTTTCGTGAAAGATCGAGATTAAAGACTTGTATGTTTGGTTGGAAAGATTGTTTGGTTTTATGGTACGTTAAACTAACGAAAATGGAAAATTAACGAACGAGGGTGAAAATAAATTAACCTAAAGGGAACAAAAGGCAATTGGCAAACTAGGGAAATCCTAAAATATTACGGGAAACATGATTAGGTATCGGGAATCCTAAAACACAATTAAACAAATAAACGTGACGTTTATTTAAGATAAACGCCAACGTAACAAATAAAAACGTGAAATTTTAGCTACGCAAATCCTACGGGCCTACAAATAATTTTCTAACGCACTAAAAGACAAAAGAAAATTTTGGAAAAAAGAAAATTAATTTTTAATAAAAATCCTAATTACTATGAATTAAAAACTAATTAACACTAATTAAATTATAATAAATACTAAAACATATCTAATAAATCTGAAACTTTTTTAACAAATACTTCAAAGTAAAACTGATTTTTAAGGAATATAAAAAGTTGGTGGTCCAGTTTAAAAATAAGCAGAAATAAGCTAAATAAGCAAATAAGGCTAAAATGGAATTACCACTATAAAAATAAAAATTGCAAAATGAAACATGAGAAGTCCCTAGGGCATGTTGGTAGCAGAGTGTTGTGTTGTGGTGTCTGTGTGCTAGAGGTCTGGGGTTCGACCCTAGATTTTTACACAAATTTTATTTTATTTTTTTTCTTTTTCTTTTCTAGTTTACTGCTTCTTAACACCCAACACAAACACACAAACAAACTTGAAAACTTACAAACGATTGAAAACAGCTTACAACAACCAATTCTAACAACAATCTATATTCCAAAATCAGATTCAAAATCATAAGAGATTTTTGTTTTGCATTCAAACTTTACAAACTCACAACTCCTCTAATAAGCTATAAGCTCAAATAAGCTTGCTAAACAAAACAGTGACAATAACGAACAACAACAACTAGAATAGGAACAAAAACAAGAACAAGATTCAAGAACAACAACAAGAATGACAACCAAAAACAGCAAACATGAACAAGAACAACACAAGCAAATAACAAGAACAAATGCAGCAGCCAAACACAAACAATAATAAGCTCAAAACATTTGAATAAGCTTGAAAAGCTTATTCCACAGATAAACAACAATAATAGTAACAACAGAAGTAACTACAACTAAATCAAGAACAATAACAAGAAGATCAACAATGCTCAGCTCATGAGTCAAAGAAAAAGAAATAGCAGCAGCAGCATCTAAAAAGAAGCCAAAGTAAGCTCAAATTAAGCACTCTAAATAAGCAAGAGGGGGAAACCTAAAAGAAAAATCCTAAAAACAACCTAGGGGAGTGCACAAATCAACAAACTTTACTCAATTTGGTCAAGAAAAGAGCATATGAGAAGCTCTTGAAAATCAACCCAACCCACTGACTTGACTGGGTCAGGGGAGGTTTTGGTCAGAGAAGCACATTCAAGGTCAATTTTCTTAAGCAAATGATTACCAAACCTGGATTTTCTTTTTGATGTGGATACACAAGCTGACAAAGTTTGCAAATTAACCAACCTTATTCATTTCTACCAAAAATTGAACCTTACAAGTCCTCTTGAAATTCGTCCCATTTTTAAGTATGCAATATTTGACTTTTGAAAATACTTGAACAGTGTTGACTTTTGTGAGACTATACTGAGCTTAGATGATTAATTATGTTGTAATAACACTAATTGAAACTAAACTAGGCTATCCTAACAAGATCTAAGCTGAATTGAAGATTTGGCATCCAACATCCACAACAGTTAATCTGTTGTGGGGAATTGTATGAAATTTTGACCTTTTTTATTAAAATGACCAAGATAATGTTTGTTTGAAGTTAATTAGGTCCTAAGTGAGTTGCCTAAACAGATTTGGACCACAAACAATAACTACAATACAGCCAAACCAACAATACCAAACACCCTTTAAGAAACAGTTTTGAAAGGTTTTCAAGGCAAATCACAAATACAACACATGAAACTGAAATCAGACCTATTACTAATGACATATTAGAATAAATGAACAATAATAAACAACAATCAAGAACAGTAGCTAAAGATCAAAGTTTAAGCAAAGAAATATGGAGGTAAAGTCTTACAAGAAGTCCAAAGCTTAGAAAATGATGAGAACTAGGACCAGTTTACCAACCTATACTCCCCATGGAGCTCTAAACCAGACACCATTCATACTCCACAGAGCTCAGCTTGTCTTCTTTCATCTTCAACATTTTTTTTTTATTTTCACTGATTTTCTCTCTTTTTAGTTATTTATTTATTTTTTTCTGTTTAAAGCTTGGAAATGTAATTGTGGAGGCTTATAAGAGCTTTTGAGACCAACTGTAACAACAATTAAACCTGAATAACAATGTGACTTTGCTAAAATTTGAAACTTCAATAAAAATTGAACAAGCTTGAAAGTGAACTGAAACTTAAATTAAATTGGATGAAAAGATTACAAAACTAGTTTAAAGTTACTGAAAGTAAAAAGATACATAAGAAAGGGATGCCCAAAGGCTTACAATTGTGCCCTATTTATACTAGAACAAGTGGTAGGTAGGAGATTGCCTTCTTGTGCTTGCTCTTCTGAAATTAGGGTTGCAACAGCTTTCCTTGAGCCTTGTGATCAAATCCCAGTTGTCCAATTAGCCCAAGATCAATCCTAGCCTTCCATTGAAATTTGGCGCCAAAATGTATTTGTAAGGATTGGGATTGCCAGGGTGTATACTGGGGTTAGGTAGGGTTTTGAGGATGATAGTGGGGTTGGGGTTTGTGTTTGGGTGCTTTTGAGGTGGTAGGAGAGGGTGGCAGAGGTGGAGTGGGGGATAGTGTTTTACTCAGTGGTTTATGGGAGGGAGGAGGAAGACAGGGTGTTTGTTTGACTGGGGAGGTTTGACCTGGAGGGTTATAAAAAAACGTGGTTTGGGTTTGTTTGTTTATTGGACTGAGGGAGTAATGGGCCAAGGGAAAGGGCTTGTGTTTTGTATTTAGATATTGGATTTGGATTAATAAGTAGAAGTAGGATCTGCTTGGTTTTGTAGATATCAAACACAAGGACCAACAATGTAATTTCTGAAAATCGAGGGGTTATTTCTGCCATGTCCAAACTTTTCTTCCAAGGGCCACATTTGCCATGTCTTGAATTCACAAGGTCCATTCGTCACTTTTCTTCAATTTATAATTCTCGGGGACCAATGTTGCCAATTTACAAATTTCAGGGACCAAACACGTACAATCTCCAAACTTGCAATCCAAGGACCATTTCTGCCAAAGTTCATTAACACAAGGACCATGATTGTTATTTTCCAAAATTTTAATCCCAGGGGCTATTTTGACAACCTTTCAAAGTTCAGGGACTAAATTTGACAACTCTTGAAACTTTTCACCAAAAGACCAAATATGACAAATTTTGATTTTCCAAGGACCTTTGATGACTTTTCTTACAAATTAAATGGCTAGGGACTGATTTTGACAAGTTTTGAAAGTTGAGGGACTGAAACTGCCAATTAAGCAACACTTTGTTCGTTTTTCATTTGTTTTTGATCATTTTGCATATAAAACACGGCCCTGGGATATTTTCAGTATTTTGATGTATTTCCGAGTGTTTTCACGTGTTTTGGCAGTTAAAATACGATAAAAATGATGAGTATTTACACACTCATCAGTGTTTTTGAATGTTTTGGCAGTTCAGATAAGACAAAAATGATGAGTATTTACACACTCATCAATACTCATAGAGTTGGGGAAAGACGTACACGGCCCGACAAATAGTATTAAGGAATGCAATCCTTCAATCAAACAATTGTAACAAACCAATTAATCAATAAAAGATAACAAGGGAGTAGTGAAATCTAAGTAAACACGCTTGTCTCCTATAAGTAATCCACCGCATTTACTTTTCTTGTTATTTTATTTTATTCTACATATTAGTAACTTTGGGTTACTTGACTAGCAACTAATTCCGCCCACTCTCTCAAATATCCGAGATTTTATTTGCTTTCATTAAACATAAAAGACCAAAAAGAATCATCACTCACCTTTAGACCTAGTTAACCTAGCTTTCAATCCTAACGACACTATTCCCCTAGAGAACGATCAATCCCCCGGTACTTGCCTCTCACTATACTACATCGGTCAGGTACACTGCCTGGAGGATTGCAAGCTTCTCAAGATCCCTTGAGAAGTAAAACCTTTTGTGAGGTTGCAAAATCCCGCATCAAGTTTTTGGCGCAGCTGCCGGGGAATAGTTATTGCTTAGGTTGATTTTTATTTCATTTAGGTCTACTCACTTGATTCCTATCGAGTGAGATTTTTATTTTCTTTTTATTAGCTTTCTTCAGTCTATCTTTTCTTTGTGTTCTTGTTCGTAAAAACCTTTCCATTGACTCTTCCATTCACCATTTTGGAGAACGTGAATCCACCATACTACCAACCACGAAATTCACCCACTCCTTATGACATCTTGATGTTTAAACAACATAAAGATGAACCTCTCTATGATGCATGGACTCGTTTTAAATATTTACTCCAAAAGGTCCCTCATCATAAATTCGATTTATGGTCCCTAACTCAAATCTTTTACAATCGTGTCGACTGATATGCCCAAAAGGACATTGACGATGTGGCCAACGGGGACCTTATGGAATTAAATGCTGAAGAAGCATGGGAAGCCATTGAGGATTGTGCCCAATATTATTATAGATTAGACAACCTAACAAACGATATTACAAATCAAATGATAACAAATTTCAAGGATCATGAAACAAGTTTGTTTGGGAATGAGGGTAGAGTTGAGCCACCTAAGTGCATGTCATGGTTAGGCACTACCATAATACAAGATGAACACATAGGTAATCTTGATAAGATGGAGGATAAAGTAGAAAATCTAAGCCCACCAAATACCCCACAAGTCCTACCATCGTTTGAGGTATACACACCGCCAATGACTTACCCGGAAGAAGTAAAAGAAACTTTAAGAATCCTGATGGAGGTAGAACCCTTGGACCAAGCACAACTAGAGGATATAGGTTTGAATACTTGTAGTGATAACCTTACTTTTAGTTCTAGGGAATTTCCTAGTGTTGATGAACTGGAATAATGGTAGAGTCAGGCTCGTGACTTGAACAAAAACAAGCGCTTCTTGAGAGGCAACCCATGTTTTTAATTGTTTATTTTTTTTTATTTGTTTGTTTGTGTCATATATGCTTAATCATAATTGTTTAATTTTCATGTTTCGAATAATTTGTGAAAATGTTTTATTTTGTTTTTAACCTCGTCTTAATCACATATAAAGGTATTTTACAAAAATATAAGTGTAGGGAAGTTCATATTTTGTTTAAAAAGAATGAAATTCGAACATGAAAAATTCACAATTCATGCTTAGCATGTATTCTATCCTTTAATTGTTTTGTTTTTATTTCTAAGTCTGGAATTACATCTAGTTGTGATATTTCTTTGTTCGGTTTGATGCTTTGGTCTTTGTGTTTTTTTTCTTAGTTGTTTAACAGGTTATATTGGACAAGAAGATGATTTATATCTATGGAGGGAAGCTTTTCGTGTTCATTTTCTTGGAGTAGGATTTAACCATGTTACCACGTCGTCAATACCAAGCGAATCAGGGGAGTACTAGTTTCTTTCATTCTCATTTAGTTTTACTTTTACATCTTTTAATTGAACATTGGAGACAATGTTCTACTTAAGTGTAAGGAGGTAAATTGGGATACCTTAGAAACTACAACTTCGCTTGATTTTTGTTTTGTTTAATAGTAAATGTGTAATAAAACTATGAGAAATACTTGTTAGGGTAATTTTAGCACCAACTTTAAATTTTTTTGCAACATATAAGAGTGAAACTTTAGTTTTAATAAGCGTCTCATGGATAGGAATTATATTACTAGCACAAAAATCGTACCACTCAAAAATTTCCACCCCAAATATGTGAGGTTCGCCCCTAGATTTATTAGAAAAAGCATTCATTGTTAGTGCTTGTTAGTGTACTGGTAGTACTTAGATTCTAGAACTTGCGTCAGCGATGCATCCCGAGACAGCTAGTGAGACTACATTCGTGTAGTTAGGATCTAATACATGATAAGAGGCATTAGGATAACCCATGTTTTACACCTGTTTTTATAATTACATTGACTTCATTGGTCAAGTAATTTTCCCACACCTTTGCGATGTACTCATTTTTAGTACACGATACCCCTAGTACAACCCTCAGAGCCTATCTTTTTCGTTTCTAACTTTAAGCATTTTACTTAAAGAAAGAATTTGTTTACAATCCACCCCCAAATGTACACCCAAATCGCCTTAGCCTACCTTGTATGCACTCATCTTTATTGCATTATTGTTATTTGTTTAAACCTTTTGTTACTTGTCTAATTGGTTACATGGTTTCTAAGTCGAGTCATATCTTGTACATATTGTTTTGGGACGATTGGGACTCATGGGTAAAGTACTAGTGTAATGGAGTAATGGGGGAAGAACATCATTTATTACCCCCCATATATGCGTTAATGTTTTAAAGTACTCCAAGTATTTCGATTATCTTAATTCGAGTCTTTATTTTTAATTATGTAAAAGTTCAAGTTTAAGGAGAGAACGAGCCCCCTTGATGTATTATTATAGATGGTAGGGCAAGAGTGTATGAAAAAACAATCGAAAAAAAAGTAAAAATAAAAAAAAAGTAGAAAAAGAAAAGTGGAAAAAAACATACGGACTACCATCCCGTTTCTTCTATTTATGTTTATGTTAGTCGTAGTTAGTGTAAGTTGAGTCGAGTATTGGCTTAGCAACGCCGCATTGTACATGTAATTGACTAAGACAATTGACTTGCCACCAGTAAATTATCCCTTATCCAACAAACCGTGTTTTTCCATATCCCTACACCTAACGTTATAACCTCTTTGAAAGATCTCTTTGATAGTTTATCCTAGGTGCTTACGCCAAAGTGGCGGAGGTTTTGATCCTTTCCCAAGCCTATGGTAATCTATGTGCTATGATAGGTAGTGAGAGATATTTTTCCGTTTCCATTTGTGATATATACATTTATAACACCCGAGAGATGAGAGTATTCAAACACTATATGACTAGTTTATCCTAGGAACGATCATTTGTTGTAATTACTTTTATATTAATGTTAAATGACCCCTAATTTGTATTCTGATTGGTATAAAAGCTCATTTGCTGGAGGACAAACAAATCCCAAGTGTAAGGGTATTTGATGAGGATTTATTTGGTACCTTTTTAAGTGGTCATTTAAGCCCTAAATCGTAAATATATGGTCAAATCAAGAAACTATGTTGGAAAATGCACCTGACGACGTCACACTTTACAAGGTGACGCCGTCACTTGAAGATTCAAGAGGTGGATTTATTTACACATGACACTCCAGAAGAATGTTGGTGGAATAACACGTGACAGCGTCACGTGTTACTGGAAGTAGGCCGTCATGTATATGATCAAAGAGAGACGACCCAGAAGAAAATAAAGAGTGACGACGTCAAGAAGGTTTATTGGGCGTCAAGAAACCCTAATCACGACGACTTGACGGCGTCAGGACTAATAACCTGACGCCGTCACCTTTGTAACTCTATATATATTTTCGGATTTTTTTCATTAGAAAGAGGTGGAACTTGTGGAACTTTGTAGGGAACTTTGGAGTCCGACTTTTACAGCCTTTTTAGGGTTTTAAACCCTAAGTTCTGCCATGTTTAATTAAAAGATAAGTTCTCCTTTAATCATTTAATATGTTTATGTGTTGTTTGATTAATTGTTTATCTTTTCTTTTCATTAACATGCTAGCTTAGATCTCTTAGTGTTTGCTTAGATCTAATGAAACCTAGTTATTGATTATTGATTGTTAGTTTGTTATTGGTTGTTTGGTTGATTGACTCACGTTAGGCTTAAGAAAACTGGCTAAATCTCCTATACGGTAACTAGCTTGAACGTCTTGAGAAACGTAATCGGATGTGTACTACGNTAATCATTTAATATGTTTATGTGTTGTTTGATTAATTGTTTATCTTTTCTTTTCATTAACATGCTAGCTTAGATCTCTTAGTGTTTGCTTAGATCTAATGAAACCTAGTTATTGATTATTGATTGTTAGTTTGTTATTGGTTGTTTGGTTGATTGACTCACGTTAGGCTTAAGAAAACTGGCTAAATCTCCTATACGGTAACTAGCTTGAACGTCTTGAGAAACGTAATCGGATGTGTACTACGGTTTTATTGATTGTGTTTAATGCATGAGTAGTTATTGATGATTCTATGGTAGGACACTAAACGTGTCATCATAAGAAGAAGTAAATACTCATAGAGTTGGGGAAAGACGTACACGGCCCCACAACTGGTATTTAAGGAATGCAATCCTTCAATCAAACAATTGTAACAAACCAATTAATCAATAAAAGATAACTAGGGAGTTGTGAAATCTAAGTAAACACGCTTGTCTCCTATAAGTAATCCACCGCATTTACTTTTCTTATTATTTTATTTTATTCTGCATATTAGTAACTTTGGGTTAGTTGACTAGCAACTAATTTCGCCCACTCTCCCAAATATCCGAGATTTTATTTGCTTTCATTAAACATAAAAGACCAAAAAGAATCATCCCTCGCCTTTATACCTAGTTAACCTAGCTTTCAATCCTAACGATACTATTCCCCTAGAAAACGATCAATCCCCTGGTACTTGCCACTCACTATACTACATCGGTCAGGTACACTGCCTGTAAGATTGCATGCTTCTCAAGATCCCTTGAGAAGTAAAACCTTTTGTGAGGTTGCAAAATCCCGCATAAATTTGTAAATAAATTGTACTCGCTACGTGTAAATCAAATACACAACCAGAGACTTATACTAGCAAAAGAAACTACACCAAATCAGTTTCATAAACACTAACATAGACTTATACTAACAAACAAAAGATCCAAAAATCTCGTCGCAACGCGCGGGCTAACCTACTTGTCAGATACAAGATCTCTATAATTAACAATTATTGTACTAGGATTTCTAAAACATTAATTGTTTGGTCTACTATTTTTTTTTTCTTTTTTCCAGATTAAGATTAACCAATGTTTTGAAACCCGGGTCGACCCGACCGAGTTAACCGGTTGAACCGGTTCCGGCCAAAAAACGGGTAAAAAACTGGGGTTGTAAAAACGGGTTAACCGGTTAGACCTGCCAAACACATGTACAGTTTGAGTCGAGGAGACTGCACAACTAACTTATCTAACAACATGTCCTACAATCATAAAACCGTACAAAACTGAAAATGACTCTCAACTGTAATATATACTTTGCCAACATCAACATCAAGTATGCATCTTTAAGCTACAATCCGAAAGCTATATGAACTTAGGTTGAACTTATAAAACTTCAAACGTGGGCATGTGTCTTGCCACAAAAACTCAACACCTAACTACCTAAGACTAGAAGAAACACCATAAACCTTGCAAACATAAACCACCATGACTTAATTACTTAATTAGAACTAAGAAACTTTTGGCTTTACCCGATTTTTATAAACCTCTGTGGATTAGTCCGCTAAAATGTCGAAAACAATGGTTACCAAAAAAAAAATCTCTTATATATAGTTGATCATTTGAAAGACAATCGTGAAGCATAAAGCTACACTTGAATCTTGAAAAAAAACAATCATCGCCAAATAAACTTTAATTGCTGCAGCACTTGGGTATTTCCATTAATGATCCATTGTACGTCGACATTCATATATTGGATTAAGAGGGACCATGATTCCATGAATATTTTTGCTTTCATCATCGTGGACACTCGTGGTCTAGTTATTTCAGTCTCAAATGGATAGTGGAGGCGTGAATGGTGGGGATAAGAGATGTGTAAAAAGTTAATGCAAACCAAACCTAACTCTTTCTGTAGATCATTAACTTGAAGCAAGTGGACTCGTTGAAACCAGATAATTTCGGTGAGTTGAGTTTGGTGGTAAGGATCACAAACGCGTCTAAAAGGTCCACGTAATAAGGATCTATGCTATAGCTATGCATCGAGTTGAATCACATATACATTATCAGTGTTTTGGCATAACTCAGCAAGCCAAAATATAATAGGCTCGCCGAGCACGTTACCGGACTAGGGTTTCTTTAATACTCCGTAGTAGCTTTATTTCCAAAGCTACCTCACCCCTATAATGGTACTACTAGTTTGTAACATGTGTGTCTTAACAATCCAAAATATATTCACTCTGGTTTCACCTGTGGATGTAGCACGGTCATATGTGATATTGTGCATGTGATCTTGTTGATTTCATGTTTGTTCTTTTGTCGATTTGATTTCTGGTTTCACGAGGTGCTTCTGCTATAACTGTGTTGGAACGAACTATCATATAATCTTGGTTTCTGATATTACTACCCTGGCATTGTACTTTCTACCCCCTTTGTTCTCCTGTTTATAATACAACATAATTTTATATCAGTTTATGTTCAGTACTTTTTGCCAGTTTAATACTTTTGACTTGTTAAATTTTATATTTTTTATTCCGCACATTCCGTTTCACAGTTTTATAATATAAACAAAATTATAAAAATAATTTTATCTAAGGTTATCATTTATTTTTTCCTATAGTTTTAAATGGTTAATGAAACTACACCATGTAAAATTTTTATCCATAGGTAACCAACAAACTATAAAGCTTTTTGATGATTTTTAGTTATTATACATATAAACTTGGCACTCAATATTAAATAAACATGCAATTAGCTATTTGGAGACCCGATGAAGCATAGAGGTAACTTCGATAGAAACGTTCTTACACTTTTACATATTTCTGTTTTTACTAGGTGTATTTTTAGTTACTTATGTCTTATAAGGTATCTTCTAGTCAATGAGAAAAATATCTTAAAATGAAAAATATAAAAAAATACTGACTATTACTACATATTTGAGATACATCGACTTGAATTATAAACATTTCTATTCATTTAAATGCATCCAACTTAGTTTTAAAAATAATTTTGAAGTGAAAACGATACAAAGTAGTACTAGTAGCATATCTAACACGCATATGACGAAAAATACATAGCATTTGTCTAACATGATAAAATGCATCTAATATATGTATAATGCATATGATTTTGAGCTCTAAAATATATTAGATGTATCTAAAAAAATTAATGATGCATCTATATGTGGCTAAAGTTATTTCTTATTTTTAACATTCATTCTCATTTGTTTTTAACTCTACAATAGAGAACTTTGAACTTTTGAAGAGTAGTTGGGTCATATTTGTCCAGTTATATTTTAAGCATTAGTTTGAGAATATTTGGGGGGCGGTCCTTTTAGCCTAATATTGAGATTTGAGAATATAGAGGCCCGGTCTTTTGAAAAGAAGTTGGGTCATATATGGTCCAATTGTTCAACTTTGAAATTTTGAATCTTTGATAATTGTTTGCCGGGTTAAGAGCTTTGATTTTTATTATATAAGTTTGGTTTTGTTTAACAACTAACTAAGGCCACTATTTTAGGAAAGTAATTTAGCAATTTGTCAACTGTCGTGTACAAACAAATTTTTATTGTGTGCAATCACCTCCATTTGCTCATTTAGGTGCAATTTAGGTCCTTTTCTTTAACAATTTGTATTAATACCTTTATTTTAATGACATTTTGACGTAGTTAGTAATTTTTTCCAACATTTTTGGCAATTCGATAACTATGATAAACTTTTTTCTCAAAAAAAAAGCATAAAAGAACTATTATTTTCATGAAACTCAAATGAGTTAAAATGTATAAAACAGAAATAACAACTAGGAAATGATTCAAAGCAAATCGCTTTCCAAGCCCTATGTGCGGTCCTCAAAACAGGTCACAATTAGATGTTGGGCCGAAATGTGACCAACAGGCAACAACAATATCATTTGATCTAACTGGACTTGTAACTAGTACTACAACAACTACATTAAAATATTTATGATTTTGCACGAAAATGTACACAAAATAATGTCGTATTTATATCTTATCGCAGAATTGAATGTCAATAATGTGGAAGTAGTTGTATAGCCGTTAGCATAACACATGATTCAATGTTATCGCTATACATATGTAAGAGATTTTTTAAAAATATCGCTATACATACGTAAGGGATTTTTTAAAATATGCCCTGAGGGCACACATTTGAGTTTACATAAAAGTAAAGTTAGAGATTATTAAATTCAAAATTATATTTATCTATAGTAATTTGTGAGTGAATTTAATGAGGATTAAATGTTTTTTTTTTTTTTTTTTTTTTTTTTTTTTTTTTTTTTTTTTTTTTGATATAAGAGATTTTCTAAAATGTGCTAACCGAAGACACACATTTGAGTTTATATAAAAATAAAGTCAGAGATTATTACATTCAAATTTACATTTATCTATAGTAATTTGTGAGTGAATTTAATGATAATTAAATGCATCTATTGATATAAAAGAAAAATGTGTGTTTAATGAACCTAGCTTAACATGTGTTTAACGACACATGTTAGAAAAACACAATACGTATGGGATTTTTAAAATATGTTCCGAGAGCACACATTTGAGTTTATATAAAAGTAAAAGTCAGAGATTATTAAATTCAAAATTACATTTATCTATAATAATTTATGAGTGAATTTAATGAGAATTAAATGCATTTTCTGATATAAAAGGAAAATGTATGTTTAATAAACCTAGCTTAACATGTGTTTAACGACACATGTTAGAAAAACCCAATACATAATAGGGTCAATTTCATCTATATCCTTACAAAACTTCAATATTACACCAATATCCTTACAAATTTCATAAGTACGTTAATATCCTTACAAAACTTAAAAAATACTCATTAATATCAAAATGAACATTTTAATCTTTATTGAATAATTATAATATTTAACCTATTGTCTGAATAATAATTAAATAGCCATGTTACCTTTTTGCCCTTCAACCACAATTAAACAAAACAAAATTACAAAAGTTTAAGTCACTAACATCGTCTTCTTCAGTTCTTCCTTACAGTTTTCATGCTTCTTTGATCGAAGATTGTTGTCAATACAAGGGACCACCCACATATACTCATAACTATTGGCTTTTTTATCATTTATCTTTTCTTTGGCTCTCTTTTTCTTGCGCTCAGTTCTCGAGTTTTAATTGAAGGGAAATGGAAAAGAATTGGAAAAGGAAAAGAAAGGGAAAAGGAAAGTAAGAGTTAGTTGTTATGTTCTTGAGATAGAGGAAAAGAAAAGGAAAGTAGTCATAATCATGTTCTTGAGTGGGAGGAAAAGGAAAATAACTTGGTGAAATTACATATATACCCTTTAGTTGTTAATGTAACATGTTTTAAAAAGGGTATATTAGTCTTTACACAATAAAAATTTCCTTTTCCTTTCCCTTTCCTCCCAAAAGTGGGAGGAAGATTTCCTTAATAAAACTTCCTCCCTATTTCCTCTCAACTTCCATTTCCTTTCTTAAAAAAAACTCAAGAACACAAAAAACTATCAATTTCCTTTCCTTTCCTCTTCCTTTCCAACTCGAGAACTGAGCGTTGATGTTGGTTTTAAAGATTCCATTGTATTTTTCTTGCTGCCATTCCAAAAACTATTGCTATAACATTTACTGATTTGTTAAACCTGACCCGTTTACAAGGATGTTGACATACAATAACTACTAAAAATAAAATTATAATAGTTATTCTACACATATAGATCTACATATTGTTATCATTATTTTTATGTTTGGTGACTATAGATTTGAGGCTTCAATTTAAACATAATAAAGAAGCAGAGACTTTCAAGGAAGAAGAAGAAGAATGAAGTAGATTGACTTTTTAGTTTGACTAGTTTAAGGGCAAAAACGTAAAATAATGCTTCAACTAATATTAAGATATATAATAATTAAATAATGAATAAAATGTTTATTTGGATATTAATGAGTATTTTTTTAGTTTTGTAAGGATATTGACGTAATTAAGAAATTTGTAAGGATATTGGTGTAATACTGAAGTTTTGTAAGGATATTGACAAAATTTTCCCTACATAATATGTCAAATAGTGGAAAGTCTAGCTAACTATTTAAAAATAAATAACTAAGTAAATTATTAAAGGGTGAATAACGGTTTAATCTTTTAATATTGAGTCATCTTATGGTTTAACCATTTAATTTTTGTTGACGCATGTTTTTATCTTTAATTTTGTTTGAACAGTTGATTTAACCCATTAACTTTGTTTGACAATATTTTTCTCCCAAACTCTAGAAAATTTGTTTGGATAAACCACGTAACTTTAGATGTGCATACTATTAAAACATTTAGCTTCAAATGACCGTTTCGATTAAAACTTTAACTTTCAATAAAAGCTTTTGACCACTTTTACCAATGTCTTCTCACTATCCTAAAAAAAACATGGTTAAAGGGTTGTATATCAACTACACCTATTATACAAGACATGATCATTCAGAAGGAATCTCCCATCTTACACAAGACATGGTGGAATTTCAGGAATGTATCAATGAGATTGAAATGGATGATATTACTAGTACTGGGCTGCATTTTACTTGGACCAAAAGTTTATTAAATCCTGATGCTACTGTTTTGAAGAAAATTGATAGAGTAATGGGAAATAGTAACTTGATTGCAAAATATAGTAAAGCCAATGCAAGTTTTCTACCTTATGGAATCTCTGATCACAGCCCTGCAGTTATGTGTATCCCACAAGCTATGAAGAAGAAGAACAAATCTTTTAGATTTGCCAATTATGTTGCAGACAAGACTGAATTCCATGACCTTGTGAAGGAAAAATGGAATGTTGACATTCAAGGCCATGCAATGCACAAGTTGGTTAAAAAGTTGAAAGCTCTCAAGCCACATCTAAACAAGCTTAACTGGAAAAATGGTAACCTTTTTAACAGAGTTGTTGACTTAAAAAATAAATTGGCTGAGGTGCAAGTGAAGATTGACAAGGAGACCCTGTGAACAAAATCTTAAGAAGTGAAGAATATGAATTACTAAAAGAGTATAAAGTTGTTGTAGCTGATGAAGAGAAGTTGTTAAGACAAAAAGCAAAGATCACATGGCTCAATGAAGGTGATAAAAACACAGCTTACTTTCACAAGGTTCTTAAAGGGAAAATTAATAGAAGCAAAGTTATGAATATATGTGGAGAGGATGGCACCAGATATGGCTCAACAGTTCTTACTTCATTTTGAAAAGTTACTTGGTATCTGCACTGAAGTGAGAAGTTTTAATGAAGAGGATGATAATCTGTTTGATAGAAAAGTTCCTAATGAAGAAGTTGTTACTATGATAAGAGAAGTTACTAATGTTGAGATCAAAGAGGCTTTATTTGACATTGATGATGACAAAGCTCCAGGTCCAGATGGTTTCACCTCTAAGTTCTTTAAGAAAGCTTGGAATACTATTCAGGAAGACTTTTGTGTTGCTGTCAAAGACTTCTTTGTTTCAGGAAAGCTACTTGGGGAAGTTAATTCCACACTCATTGCTTTGGTTCCTAAATCAAATACTCCTCAAAAGGTATCTGATTTCAGACCAATAACATGTTGTAATGTCATCTATAAATGTATTAGTAAAATTCTAACCAACAGGATCAAAAATGCACTTAGTTATGTTGTTGAGGAAAATCAAAGTGCATTTATCCCAGGGAGAGCCATTACAGATAACATTTTGTTAACTCAAGAATTGCTCAAAGGTTACAATTGTGCTAATGGTCCTAAGAGAGTCTCATTCAAGATTGACATACAGAAGGCATATGATACAGTCAGCTGGCAATTTTTGGAAGTAATCCTGATGAAATTTGGCTTTCCCAAGCAGATGGTGGACTGGATTTTGACATGTATCACTAATGCAAAGTTCACTATATGTGTTAATGGGGAAAGGTATGGTTATTTCAATGGTGGAAGGGGGCTGAGACAAGGTGACCCCATTTCTCCTTATATCTTTACTTTGGTTATGGAAATGCTCAATTTGATTGTGAAGGATGAGATCAGGAAAAACTATGGATGGCAAAAAAAAAACCCGAACCCGACGGGGAAACCCGAAACCCGAACTAATTGGGGCGGGGCGGGGCATGNTTGTTAGTATTTATGTAATAAAAAAATATTGCTCTAATATTGTTAGTTTTTTAATGTTTATAAATGCATTGTGATTATGGAAACTCGTTTATTGTCATATTTTTAATTTTTAATTTTTGGCGGTATAATTTATCATTATTTATGCATAATACTATCATTGAAAACTTAATATCGCTTGTTTGTAATTGATTGTTAATAGGTTTGTTACTGCTAACGGCCTAAAAATAACAATAAATGTGAAATGGTGCGGTTTTGGTCGAGAATTGCACCCAAAGAGGACACCCCGATAAAATCCCCGATTAATACGGGGTGGGTTTGGGGGACAATCACGCCCCAACGGGGCGCCCCGATTAGATCCCCGATGGGGATTGGGGCGGGTTTGGGGAGAACTTTGGTAATCGGGTTTGGGGATGGGGATGGCCGCCCCGCCTCAAACCCGCCCCGTTGCCATCCCTAGGAAAAACAGAGCTTTTAAGTATCAAATAACTTTAAAATATTTTTAAAATGCACCATTAACCTATCAAATAACTTTAAAAATTATCCTTAACTTTTTTAAAACTATAAGAGCCAAAGACGTACAACAATATAAAAATTTATATGTGATTCTTTTGTTTATATAGCAAAGTTTAATTACAAAAAATTTAACAAATACCTAACGATTTACACCGCTAGAAACGCGTCCTCATTACAACAAAAAATAAAATAAAATAAAATAAAATAAAAAATAATAAAAAATCTAATATTAATATACTTTTAATATACGTGCGCTTTTTTTAAAAAAATTAAAAGAATTAAAATTTAGCATATATTACATATCTAGCAATGTTTTAATAATAAAATATAACCGAACATGCCACAATATTACGAAGAAAGGGAGCCCGAAACTTTAATCGAACAATGACATATCGAGGTTAAAAATAGTTTGCCAAATTTGATGAAAGCCCCGCCGCAACGCGGCGAGCTCTTTCTACTTGTTTATGAAAATAAAAAATAAAAAATAAAAAAATAAAATAAGTTGGTGGGTTGGGAGGTATGAAAAAAGTATGGTTGCCACTAAAAAAGGGTTGAGAGGTATGAAAAAAGTATGAATGAGGTGGAATGATATTATTGGTTGGTTGGGAGGTATTAAAAAATTTGGGAGGCATGATTGACACCACCCTTAATAAAAAAATTTAACAAACAAAAAAGTTAAAGGATGAAACCATTATCTATCTATTATTAAAGGGGAATTGCATATAGGGTGTTGTTAGAGGTACCTCTAAAAGCTACTGGCATCCCTGAAATTCACTTTTATATATTTCAGTTCGTGTTAGGTTTGTGACCTTTAACGTGATGTGTCGAAAATTAACACCGTGCTTTCACGTATATTAAGAGAAACTTTACGTAGACGCAAATATGTTAGGTACTAAATGACAAGCACATGGGACAAGTTATTGGTGCATTAGTTTATGCAGCGACAAACATTAAACTCCATAAGAAGGGGTCAACTTTAAGCCATGAATCACGAGGATACCGGCTAGCAGACTTGTCTCACCCGAAGCCAAAGCTGAACCGGACCAAGTCTCGTGGTCCCACCCACTTTTATAATTATTGAACTTCAAAAGTTTACACTGGTTGCATACTACCAACATTCATTTTTATTAACAGTCCCTTGTAGATTTATAAACAAGTGTCAATTTTGTACTTTGAATATGTGTTTGTTAGTTCACTTGAAACGAATGTTTTTGACTTGCCGAATTGCTCGATTACTAATTGGGATGGTAAAAAGGAAATAAAGTGAATGTATCGTTAACTAAAACTTTCCATAATTATCATTTGATACCAATGTTAAATGAGGAGTGACATATTACTTGCATATAAGCATTCAACGTGTAGCTTAGTTGATTATCATGAAGTTAATTTTGAAGAAACAATTAGTGGATAGATATGACCAAAGATTGAGGGTTTGAGTTCATTAAGGTTTCATTATGTATTTATCTTTATATATATAATATCAATAAAACGTATCACTTACGGCATTTCATTGTCTAACAATGGTATTAGAGCCTTAAGATCATTTTTCACCTAAACTCTTAAATTTTTATCTCACTACTTACCTTGCTTGCCATTTTTTTTATTTTTTGCTTTGCTTAATTGCTTGCTTTGCATTAATCTTGTCATAGCAATATGAGGGGAAACACACTACCACCAAATTGGGTTTCATTGTCTAACACACAACTACTCTATGTTCTTGAAAGTGTGCAAACACTCTTATAAGCGGATTGCTAAGTGAGTATGAATATTATCTTTCACATATTATTTTTAAAGTAGAATGTATGACTATTTGGTGAGAAGTAAAAAAAAAAAAGGAAAAAAAAGAAAAAGAAAAAAAAAGGCGCATTATGCTAAGCAACTTTTCTATTTATTTTCACTTGTAACTTTATCATGTGCTCATATTCTTATTTTTACTTTTATTTCTAGAATAAAGTCAACTATTAATTAAAAAAAAAAAGTTAATGAGTAAATATGATGTTTGATTGGTTAAAAAGTGTAATGATACCACTTTCCTAAACCATAAAACAAAGAGTAATTATTTAGCATAATCTTTACATAAACATATTTAAGTTTCCAAAATGAATGCCTTTAAAAAAAAAGAACAAAAAAAAAAAGGCATTTCAAAGAAAAGTTTCCAACAACAAAAAGTTTAACTATAGAAAAAGGAATGAATTGCAAAAATCATCCATGTGGTTTGGTTAAATTGAAGGTTCAATCCTTATTTTCTTCAAAGTGCATTCATCGTTCTAGTGAAGAATTTACAAATGTAAATTTGGTCCCTAACTAAAGTTAAATTATTTAAATACATTCTTCGTCTTCCCTTTTACTTTGGTCCCTGCAAGGTAATTTAGTTATTTAATTTTGGCCCAGGACCAAAAACACACTTGTAAGTTCCACACATAAACATCGAATGCACTTTCGAAAGTAGAGACTGAACTTGAAACTGAAATTTGGCCAAACCACGTGGACGATTTTCGCAATTTACAATTTACTCTCTTTTATAAGTAAAAAGGAAACTTGTAAAAGAAAAAAAGAAAAAAATAGTAAAAAAATGGGCGCCATATGTGTGTACTATATATCTTTAAGGCTGGCCGGTTGGTGACCCCTGACGCCATTTGCCAGCTTTTGCCCCCACCCTCTTCCTCACGCCTTCTTTTAAGTTTTCAACCATCTTTACAACACAAATATTAATTAACCCAAATTTAAACTACCAAAATCTAGCTCTCATCTGCTATTTTAACCAATCTTCACTAGTGTTTCATAAACTCTCCTATTGTATTTTTTAAATTTTTTTGTAGAAAGATGGCGAGTAATATTGGAATGATGGACAGTGCATATTTTGTTGGGAGGAATGAGCTTTTGTCATGGATCAATGCTAGACTCCAACTCAATCTTTCTCGTATTGAAGAGGTATGATTTTCATNTCTATGTTCTTGAAAGTGTGCAAACACTCTTATAAGCGGATTGCTAAGTGAGTATGAATATTATCTTTCACATATTATTTTTAAAGTAGAATGTATGACTATTTGGTGAGAAGTAAAAAAAAAAAAGGAAAAAAAAGAAAAAGAAAAAAAAAGGCGCATTATGCTAAGCAACTTTTCTATTTATTTTCACTTGTAACTTTATCATGTGCTCATATTCTTATTTTTACTTTTATTTCTAGAATAAAGTCAACTATTAATTAAAAAAAAAAAGTTAATGAGTAAATATGATGTTTGATTGGTTAAAAAGTGTAATGATACCACTTTCCTAAACCATAAAACAAAGAGTAATTATTTAGCATAATCTTTACATAAACATATTTAAGTTTCCAAAATGAATGCCTTTAAAAAAAAAGAACAAAAAAAAAAAGGCATTTCAAAGAAAAGTTTCCAACAACAAAAAGTTTAACTATAGAAAAAGGAATGAATTGCAAAAATCATCCATGTGGTTTGGTTAAATTGAAGGTTCAATCCTTATTTTCTTCAAAGTGCATTCATCGTTCTAGTGAAGAATTTACAAATGTAAATTTGGTCCCTAACTAAAGTTAAATTATTTAAATACATTCTTCGTCTTCCCTTTTACTTTGGTCCCTGCAAGGTAATTTAGTTATTTAATTTTGGCCCAGGACCAAAAACACACTTGTAAGTTCCACACATAAACATCGAATGCACTTTCGAAAGTAGAGACTGAACTTGAAACTGAAATTTGGCCAAACCACGTGGACGATTTTCGCAATTTACAATTTACTCTCTTTTATAAGTAAAAAGGAAACTTGTAAAAGAAAAAAAGAAAAA
The DNA here is from genome assembly GCA_014162995.1 of Artemisia annua. Taxonomy (NCBI): domain Eukaryota; kingdom Viridiplantae; phylum Streptophyta; class Magnoliopsida; order Asterales; family Asteraceae; genus Artemisia; species Artemisia annua. Next base: position 55,223 of record LBNU01031931.1, read on the forward strand.
AATAGTAAAAAAATGGGCGCCATATGTGTGTACTATATATCTTTAAGGCTGGCCGGTTGGTGACCCCTGACGCCATTTGCCAGCTTTTGCCCCCACCCTCTTCCTCACGCCTTCTTTTAAGTTTTCAACCATCTTTACAACACAAATATTAATTAACCCAAATTTAAACTACCAAAATCTAGCTCTCATCTGCTATTTTAACCAATCTTCACTAGTGTTTCATAAACTCTCCTATTGTATTTTTTAAATTTTTTTGTAGAAAGATGGCGAGTAATATTGGAATGATGGACAGTGCATATTTTGTTGGGAGGAATGAGCTTTTGTCATGGATCAATGCTAGACTCCAACTCAATCTTTCTCGTATTGAAGAGGTATGATTTTCATGTAATAAGTTGATATAAAACTTACTATAATTCAAGCTATCTCATATTGTGTTAGACAGTAATAGATACACAGAATTAAAAGTCAAACTTAGACATTGTTTGGCTAACTTACTTAAGTGTATAACCTTTATTTAGTGTTTATTTATAAACAGCTTACCAAACACCCTCTCACTAATCTCATAATTGAACCCGAAACTGGTTATTTATAGTAATTGTATGATTATAATACATGATTAATTAATTTAGGAAAAGTTGTAAACGATCCAACCACCAAGAAAGTGCCACCATACTCAGGGGCGTAGCCAGGAATTTGTTTTTTGGGGGGCCAAAAAAATTAAAGGATGTTAGCAAGTTGATACAAACCTATCCCATACTAGGCTCGTATCGGTTCATAAGTCCAAGTGTAGAACTCACTCAGAAAGCTAGCTTGTAAGAGGAGGGGACACCTAGACTTATAAACCACCACCCAATCCCATACTTGGGCGATGTGGGATCGTAACACAAGTGCTAACAAACATCATAATATATAACTTATGTAAAAATGTTGCAACCAATATGTTGAGGATTATTTATTTATTCAGTCAATCAAGTTTTGTAAAGTACTTGTAGAAGAATTAATAAGAGGCGATGAATCAGTTGTATAACAATTAGTATTCCTACATGGACTTTATCGGAAGATAAGGTGGGCAAAAAAACAATATTATTTACACTTTACAATATTGGGCTTTTTACATAATACTTGTGTACAATTCTTAGGGCTTTGTGGGTGGGCCATGGCCCACCTTACCCCAACACAGCTCTGCCACTGACCGCAATAGATGTCGTCGAAAGAGGTATATGGTTCAAACCTTACTATAGAAAGGGTAGGAAACGGTCACGGGGATGGCTTACATCTAAGTCAAAGACACCCCTCCCCGGGTAATCTAAACAGGAAAAACCTCATCAGTCTACCAGCTTGTGAAAGATTTCATCGCTCGTAAATTAGACGGATATTGAAATTGCATCCTATTGATGATGAGAGAAAAAGCTTTACGCTCTTCACATTGTCAAATTTAAAATTCTTGATTACCTTTCTTAATAATTTTCTCATTAATATAGAAGGTGTATGGCATTGCATTTTGGAATTAATTGTGTGATAGACTCGTAGTATGAAACTAGTAGGGTACTCGCACATTGCGGTGACGTCAACAATATGCAATTTTAATTGGTTGTACGTGTTTTTGTGACAACAAATTTACAAATGGTGAGGATTTTTGGTGTACTGAAATAGTGTTAAGTTGAGGGAAAAACTTCTATTCTTATTTTTAATTGTAATTTCTCCTCCAAAAAAAATAAAATAAAAGTGAAATGGGGGTGCATTCAAGCTTTCCCTATGTACTTGTGATTTACCTATACTACATATAATAGAGGGATGACTCTGTCCAAAATTTATGACTTACAAGAAAAGAAGCATAGTGTACAACACTTTAATGCACATAATTTTCAGACGTACAAGACAAGAAGCATAGTGTACACCACTTTAATGCACATATTAAAAAAACAAAACACCACATTAATGCTATTTAATGTAGTCAATTAATTAACTGATTAATAAATACAATTAATACAGTTATTAAAACACCCCTTACATAAGAAATACAAATTATCAAGCATATTGTACAACCAAATTAAACACAATTCCTGCATTAAATGTCACTAATACAAATAATAAAGCACATTATACAAATATTCAAGCCCGAACGGGCGCGGGCCAAACGGGCTCGAGCCCGAACGGGCAAGGGCCAACGGGCTCGAGCCCAAACAGGCACGGGCTATACGAAATTCTTGATATGTGTAAATTTATAGTCAAAAATAACATAATAAACTAAAATACATGATTCACCGGAAACTTTTATTTCAGTGTACCCGCCGCCGCAACGTGCGGGTACCCTGATAGTTAACTTCTTAATTGTGAATTGTATCTTTGGTGTATATAGGCTGCTTCGGGTGCTGTCCAGTGTCAAATGATGGATATGACCTATCCAGGAGCTGTTCCGATGCACAAGGTGACAATGATTCATCTTCTAGTCTTTTAATCTTTAGCTTAAGGCGTGAGCTGACATGATGTTGTTTGAATATAGGTTAACTTCGATGCACGAACAGAATATGATATGATCCAAAACTATAAAGTGCTCCAAGATGTTTTTAACAAACTCAAGATTGACAAGGCGAGTACTTTTGGCATGAACTTTTATTGAAGTTAATTTGAAAGGCAACCATGAGCGGCAAAGTATATTTATGTAATAAAAATGGTTTTATCGATAATTTTCATCTGGGTTTTGATTTTGATTTTGATTTTGTTGCAGCACATTGAAGTAAATAGGCTAGTAAAGGGTCGACCATTGGACAACCTGGAATTTCTACAATGGTTGAAACGCTATTGTGACTCTGTAAATGGTGGCATCATGAATGAGTATGTTTCGACAATTAACTGTAACATGCATCAATTTTTATATGATATTTTAGTTATATGTTTTGGTATTATTTCAGGAATTATAATCCTCTAGAACGTAGAAATAAGGGAGGTAAGGAACGTAATATCATGTCATCTCAAAAGAGTTCAAAGTCGCTGCAAACAAACAACTCCCAGAATCGTGCTTCAGGGGACAAAATCAACCTTCCCAAAATAAACGGTGAGCTGATAACTAATACTATGCCAAGACAAAATATGCAATACTTATCTTTGTAGTCAAAACGGATTTTTTACATTTAATCTTGGATGAATGGAGCGATAGGCAAATTGCTGAAATATGTAAAACTGTTGTTCCATTCTTCTGTTCTATAGCAAATATGATTGTAACTAATTATGTTACTAGTAATATATAATATCAATCTTTATGTTGATTGCTTTAGGGACGAAACAAAAACCAAAAACAGTGGCAGTCGAGTCTGATTCTTCTGAAGAAATTCAAGCTTTATCCAATGAGGTATTACTCATCTATGAACAGATTGATTTTTTCCCCCCAAAATGTAAACTACTGAATACATGTTGCAATACAACAGTAAAAAATTGATGTCATATGACCATCTCTTAATGACTCAGACAAACTATACAAAATAGTACTCCATATGACTAAAGCTAGACAAATGAAAAGTATGTATATGACTAAAGCTAGACAAATGAGAAGTATGTTGATTCTTTAGACTGTGTGTAATGGTCATCAAACCCACCATCTCCACGTCAGCACCACATCACCATTCAACACACCACTAAACAGGTGTGATGGTCACCAGAATCACCACCAAACCAAACATATAAACTTACCTCACTTACACAAATATACCCCACAAACACACACAAACAAAAGAAGAAAAAGTGCAAAACGTTTGGTGTTGCAAAGTGCAAACCACCAAACCATTGTCAAAATAGGTGATCGCGCGTGCAAATGGGAGGGGGGTAATGGTTTATACGCGTGGTTGGTGGTGGATCACCTACTATTACACCCGGCCTTAGACTGAAGAGGTGTTTCTTTTCGACTTATTGAGTGGGACCAAACCCTTGTTTCATCTTAATGAGGAGACCAACAAAAACTTCTCTCCCTTGAATAAGTGACTAATCTAGACATTACTCTAAACCACTTAATTTAAGAAACACCCCCTAGTGTAATGGTAACCAAACCCACCACGTCCACGTCAGCCCTACATCACCATTCAACACACCACCAAACACGTGTAATGTCACCACCAAACCAAACATTAAAAACTCCACTTTATACAAACGTACCCCACAATATACCCCACAAAAAAAGAAAGCAAAACGTTTGGTGGTGCAGACCACCAAAGCAGTGTCAAAAATGGGGGACCGTGCGCGCAAATGGGAGGGGGTAATGGGTTTCACACATGGTTGGTGGTGGTGGATCACCCACCATTACACCCGGGCTTATATGCATATCATCTATTATTCTGTTCCAGAAGTAATTTGCAGTTTCAATTTATCATTCAGATTACAGAGCTGAAGGTGTCTGTCGATCTTTTGGAGAAAGAGAGAGACTACTATTTCGCGAAATTACGAGATATTGAGATACTTTGTCAGGGTCCTGAATTGGAACATATTCCGGTAAAATTCTGCTATGTTTATATCTTACCGAGTCTCTTTCTGTATGCTTAATCTGCAACTTATGAAAATACTGTGACTTGACTAGAATCAACAACAGAAGTTTCTATACAAATCTAATGTATTTTACTTCTATTGTACACATTGCACAGATGGTCGTGGCAGTTAAGAAGGTATTGTACGCATCAGATGAGGAGTCTGCACTTGCTGAAGCTCAAGAAATTGTATCTGCCAGTCAATGAACGATAGTTGACCAAAAGTGAAACTGACAAATGACAATGATATGGAGACAATCTTCATTCACCATGTAAAATTAAGTTTTATCACATGACGATATGAAGAACCAAAACATGGTTAGGTAAAGTAGATCTTCCTGTGATGATTATGGCTGTACAATCGAGCATTCTAGCCTTGGGGATCAGCACTCAGCCTCCGTGCTGTGTTCTAATTGCTAAGGTTCAAGGTTGTCATTAAGTGTTGTACACTACTTTTCTCTTCTTTTTTTCTCTAACTTGTGACACTAATGTGCAATGTTGTTTAGTTTGATTTGATACTCGAGTGTAATTGTATCAATATCTCTGATGTTTGAGACTAAATTGTATCAACATAAACTGCAACTGTTGCATTACATTCACGACATTTTTCACTTGTGTTCAACCAAGAGTTTCAGCTGCTCTTTTCATTCCTTTACCCGTGTGTAAACCTTAGATTTTACCTTTGATGCGTTGATTACCTATATTTCAGGATTCCCTAGATGTTCATAATCTGGACTTCCCATCGAGTGTACTTGTTTTGTGGTCATTACGGAAACTGTCATACTCATGTTCACATTACTTGACTGAAGTGTTAATCATAGAGCAAAGTTAAGCAAGACGGAAGAAGTCTTGGACCTTTTTTTGTATTTCCCGGCTCACATTATTCATTACCCAAGTGAAAAGTTTCTTAGAAAACAAGATATCCGAAGTCAAAGGTTCGGGGTCAGCCTACACAAGGGCAGAAGTATGCCAAACACCTCTACTCACCCATTCATACTGCAAGGGTCATCGCGTCCATAGCTTCTGATTCTTGAATGTTGTGTTTACGTAATGTGGGATTAATGACTGATGCATATAGTTGTGTTCGACAACATATATTTACATAAGGCATTGGCATATTCCTTAGTTCGTTGGGCTTGGCTTGGCAAAAACTGCCAAAATCTGAAAGTTAAGCCATTTGACTTGGCAAAATACTATTCCAGTAACGAATTCTAGGTAACTTGGCAAAAGTATTCAACACACTTCTCACAAGATAATAGCATATAAAAAGGGTGCACAATACTTACTGCAATGCACTTTATGGGTTAATTCTACTGTTAGGTAACGAACTTTGCAAAATTTTCAATGTTACGTAATTTACTCTCAAAAATACTAAGTTAGGTAATGAAACTTTGTATAACCTTCAATGTTATGTAATATGACCGGTTTAGGTGCCATGTCAGCTTGTTGGCCCACTTATCTCCTTCCTTATTGTCTCTACCAACCACCACCTTCACCCTTTATCTTTTATTTCTGCAACTTTTGTTTCAATTAACCCGGTTATCAACCCTCTTCTTTTTACCAAACACGCAAAGCAAATTCTAACAAAAACTAAAACAACTAACAAAGTCGAATATATCATCATTTAATCTTCAAATCATTATTATTTCATTTCATAATTTCGTTTAATAAACCCCTAATAATCCACACTCAACAACAACCACAATCCACGTCATCATCTCCGATCTCGTTACGTTATTTCGTTAAATTAGTTACTGCTTCATTGATCTGTTAGGTTTTATGTACTGTATTTATACCGGTGCATTTTTACCTTCATAATGTATTTTAACAGTTTGTTATAATTTACTAAATAGTTATTGACGTGAGATGATGCATTATAAGTTTCGCGATTAATCGCATTATTTTGTTACATCAAGTTTTTATAATCATAAGTTTCGAAGTTTATATCGAAGAAACTCTGATGGAAAAAGAGTTGAAGGTGAGAATACTATTATATTATGGAACTCATGATATGTGTGTTTGTTGCGGTGTTAAGGACTCTGCATAATCGGTTTAAATGTTTGATGAATGCATAAGTGCTTTGATTTGTTTAATTATTGCTAGCGCGTTGTTTTAGTGGTGTTGATTTAAAACATAATACAAATAGTTAGTTTGTTGATTGATGCTTAAATCTGGGATTTTGGATGGTCATATTAATCTAATTTGAATTTGGGTTTTGGAGTTGACCGACAGTGGGACAACATATGATGTTACCATTGGCGGAGTAGGTGGTGGTGTCGGACGATGGTGGCAGTGGTTGACGGAGTAGGTGGTTGGCCGGAGTAAGTGGTCGGTAAATTAAATAGAGGAGGAAGAGGGTATCTGTGTTGTGTGTTTTTTACTTTAGCCAAAAGGAGGTTGAAGACGGGGGTATTTTAGTCATTTTATTCTAAAAAATATAATAAAAAATGACGTGGTACAATGGTAACCGGTTTAGCAGGTCACTAGTTACAAAAATACCCAATATTACCTAACATTGAACAAACAGTAAAGTTTCGTTACCTAACATAGTATTTTTGAGAGTAAATTACCTAACACTGAAAATTTTGGAAAGTTCGTTACCTAACAGTAGAATTAACCCGCACTTTATTTCCATTCATGTTATGCTTAACTAAACTCGCATCAGAAGCTCCAAAAGGCGGAATTCTGGCTTGCCCATAGGCCCATATTTCAGTAAATTTTTGACCATTTCTTTAAAGAAGCGATAGTCGATAGCCAGAAATTAAAAATATTTTTGTATACAGGAATTTTGGGGTTTGAACTCGTGAGGTATTGAGATATAGTCCAAAATTAAACAGACAAGCAATCTCAGACGGCCCCGCTAAATAATTCACGATGGTTAGGCTACAAGCATAGACGGTACCTACTCACAGTACTGCAGTTGCCAACAATGTCAACCGTCAAGAACAGCAGAAACGATATATTATTGTAAGGCAAGAGTGCCGGTTGCTGTTAAAAAAAAAAAAAAAAGAAAAAAAAGAAAAGGCAAGAGTGCCGGTTATTGCTGAGGCTACTCAGTTTACATCAAGTATCTTTGTGAAACTTAAATACAAGACCAAAAAGACAATTTTACTACTACATAATACTATATACCGATTTCTGATGCCAAGCAAACAGGCGACATCACATGATCTCCACTAGCTATCCTCAATACACGTAGTCACCCTCGGTGAAGAAACTGTTGCCTCTATACTCGACTCCATTATCAGACTGCAAAAAAGGAGACCCGTAAATATGACCTAAAGATTCAAACTTTTTATCCTGGCAAGATAAGCGGCCAAGAATGGGTCAATTTTACTAGATCACTTTTTGTAAGATCTCTTTTTAATAAAGATAATCCTTTAGTTATATTTACAAAACCAAAATTGCTACAATAATAGCGTAAATATTAACACGTAATGAATTGGGATGGTCGATACATTTAAAAAAAAATAGACTTCGGTTGGTTTTCAACATCCATTTGACTTGCTATCTTTTTAGCAAAATATTTGAATTGACCAGTGTTGAGATAAAAACACAACCCAAAGCAACTACTAATCAAAAGCCACTCAAAATTTCCTATTCTACTTTAAAAGTTTGCTGAAAGGGAAAGATGCATACAGGTTGAACATAGTCCTGATAAGAAACGGGGCCGTAATCTTCTGCGTAATTGTGAGCACCAACAAAGATGTCATCTTGTGGGGTGTAAACGTCTTTTTTAATGTCATCCTGTGAGGCAAAAGCGACTTTTTTCTCCGGGACATACCAGAGGTTAACGGTCTGGTTTCCAGTGTAGAAAGGTCGAACATAGTGCTGATATACATATGTAGCACCACTAAACTGTGGCATCACCAACCAACACGTGATAATAAGCTTCGCATATGACCAGAAAGGGATCCTGCCAAGTCATACGAAAATCAGACGTTGATTAAAACATAATAAAGTAGCACAAATGAATAGTAATAATCAATTAAGGTAATACTTCGTCTTTGCTTTCATCATTTAATATTATAAGAAATTAATGATTACAAATTTTAGGGTAATACTTCGTTTTTGCTTTCATCATTTAATTTTATAAGAAATTAAGGATTACAAATTTTAGAATTCGATTTTTATTAAGTAAGCAAATTAGGAGATAGTAGAACTATATTATTTGGGCAACCTTAAACTGTTTGCTCGGTCCTCTATTTGGTTGTAGAATAGCAATGAACTTTTCCAAATGTATCGATTTGGTACGTGAACTTCGAAAAAGTTGTGTAAATGTAACGAACTTTCATAGTGTTCAAATATGCACATTTTGATGACGTGTCATGTCTGAAAGTCTGACACGTGGCACCATTTATAACGTGACACATCATCAAAATGTGCATATTAGAACATTTTATGAAAGTTCGTTACATTTACACAACTTTTTCAGAGTTCATGTACCAAATCGGTACATTTGGAAAAGTTCGTTGATATTCTACGACCAAAACCGTTACTTACATATACCGGTGAGGTGATAGATAGGATAAAGATATTACCATTCAACTAACGTGTAAAAGGTGAGCTCAAAAAGAGTGATCATAGAATACAAGACCCAATATGTGAGCCATTGTTGATCATCAGTAACATTTCTAGTCTCGATTGCTCTTATCGAGGCATATCTGTAGAAAACACAAACAAAGGAAGTCAATGTAGAGAGATTAAGGAACATATTATTGCCGCAATTTGTTCCGGCCTTCACTCTATTCCACCGGAAGAAAACAGTGTCTTTTATGTCTATTTTGGTGTTATCATATCAGGTTATTTTCCAATTTGTTGTGATACAAGTGTATAACCAAGGATACCAATTTTAGTAAAATTTCTTAATATGCAAACTGCAACATTACTCTTCTTCAAACCACTCAGGGTGGCTTACTGGCAAAAGGCTTGTGGCTATCATACTAAAAGGTGTGAGGTCCCAAATTTCAATTCCTATTAGGTGCAAACAACCCGAAGTGATCACACCGACCTCATGAAAAGGGAGGGCTGTACTTGTTTGAGTCTGTGTGGCGGTGGGTTCAAACTCCGTGAATTAGTCGGCCTAAAGGTCGGAAACCATGGTCACCCAAAAAAAACATTACACTCTTCAAAGCATGTAACTTGTTACATACTTCAATGTAGATACACGAAATTGACGGTCATAGAAACAAATATTATTGATTACAAGTGTTTTTACGAAAAATCAAATACAAGCTCAAATTTCACAATTTTCAAAGGGAATATAGGACTAGGAGTATCTATTCACTTGCACCAAGCCAAAGGAGGTTATTACATATTTTTAAAACAAAGGATAACTAAAAAAACCAAATCTGATGGTTTCTTTTGCAACTTAGCTATTAAAGTTTAAATACCATATCAAAAATCAAATAAGATTGATAAAAGAAATTGCTATATCCACTTCTCGTTGTAAAAATTGATTAAAATAAAAGTAGAGTGACATGAACCTAGCTAACAACATTATACACAAGTGTATCGATAAGCAAACTGACATATGCATAACATGTTACCAAAATATAAAAAAGATACGAAAGCAAAACTAGAGATAGGAGCGAGTGGAAAACTTACAGAGGGTAAGCCAAACTAACAAGAGGCCTGCATTAAAATAAGTTACACCAATTCAGCTACTTTTTGCTATATGCATTATACGTACACCATGCTACTGAACAACTTATTTACAAAACCGTTTATCGTATCAAAACACCATGCTATAATTAACTTGCAGTCTAGCACTTATGGGGTGTTTGGATTAACTTGTATTTTGTATTTTTTTCTGACTTATGAGATAAGCAACTTAAGCTTATGGTTTATTCAAGTCCAACTCCAAACGCTCATATTAATAAGTTTATAAGCGAAAAAAATTAGGCTTATGAGTTTTCAGACTCAATAAAGTCCACAAACCGAAAAATTAAGCTAATTCAAACACACCCAAATATTATTTTTGTATAAACTTATTTCAAACAGACATAACCATTTACATAAAAAGATATAGTAAAAACTGAATTTCATAAGTTGTTTGGTTCACTAGCTACTTTAATAACACTGTAATAAATAGATACATAAAAAGTTTGTACCCAGCAAGAACATCAAGGTTTTGAGCAATGAGTAGCAACAAGTCTCCAGCTGCAGCTCCAGGTTTCCCCATTTTTAGAAGAAAGTGATAAAGTTCAGTGTTGAGTTTAGTTTGATGTTATTAATGTAGTTACTAAATACGAGGTAAGTGATAAGTCGGCGGAATATAGGATAGTGGGACAGGTGTTGATTGTTTGTCACAACCTTACGATTCTACGTGAATACTCACTCATACTAAACATCGGAATGTGAATTGTTTCACTTTTTCTGATGGGTGGAGTTATCCCAACCCTCCCTATAATTTTATACTAACCCTCTCTACAATATACAGGTATTTTTTTATTTTTATTTTTTAAAATTTTTTATACTAACTTTTGTCCTATGTTGTCAATGGGTTCTAAATAGCGCGCTATAGCGGCGTCATAACGCGAGGCGTGACCTCCACATTACGAAACAGGCCAAGGCCTCGTTTCTAGGCGTAGCGTGTAATAAAGCGTGATAAGGCGTGATAAAGCGTGCTATAGCGCAAGGCGTGGCGCCTTTTTTTTGAAGCTTTTAAGATTTTATTTATTTATTTTTTTAAACGCTTAGTAAATCATAACTGAGTTTTAAGCATATTAACTAACTAATATTTACAACTCTATAAATATTTTTTTGCCGCTTTGAATCACGTCTTAAAAACGCTATGACGCAACGCCTCACGCTAAAGCTTGAGGCTTGGCTATGCCGCTATGCCACGCTTCACGCTATTTATAACCTTGTTGTCATACATTGTCGTGTACTTTTTTTTTTTTTTTTTTTTTTTTTTTTTTTTTTTTTTTTTTTTTATATTTTTTGTAATATATTTTGTGTAGTTGATTTTTTTTGTATAATGTTTTTTATGTATTGTGTAATATATTTTGTGTATAATGTTTTTTGTGTAATATATTTTGCGTAATGTGTTTTTATTTAATCAACAACAACAATAGCACGTTAAACATTACCACATTAAATAACTACCACAACAACTGTTATCATTCAATTAAACAACAACGTTAACACATTATTTAAAAACAACATCTACGACATATGAAGATTATTCATTTCATTTAAAAGATCATGGAGCCTTGCACCCGACTGACAAGCGTGATCCTCAGGATTCCTTGCCAATTCTAACTCCATCTCCAGCGTCTTAATTCTTGTCATCAACAGCTTGTTTCTTGCTTCAAGCTCGTTAATCTTATTATCTTTCGCAACACAGTTTGAGCATTGCGTTGAAGAAGAGGCTTGATTAAAGTACCTCCTTTGAAAGTCATCTTTCCACATGAAGTATCCACGCCCATAGTTATCTGTACCTGTTTGTTACATGTTAAAAAAATTATAAGAAATTTATTTTTAACAAACAAATTATTTACATATTTACATAACTAAGCAAACGTATGATTATTTACCAATGAATAAGGACATGCATAATACAGTTGCCCAAGAGTAGCTTTTTTCAGGATTTTCGTTCTATAATTAATCCTCTCTCACATCGACACAAGAAAGGATTTCTTCGTTCCACCTGGCCAAAAGAATTTGCATAATAATTTACAACATCAATCAATAATGTTATTATTAATTTAAATAAATTTTCAATCATTCACTATGTAATAAAAACAGTTATTTACAACATAAATCAGTAATTATTCACTATGTTTTGTCGGTATAATTATTTACAACATAAATCAGTAATCATTCACTATATTTTGTCGGTATAGTTATTTACAACATAAATCAGTAATCATTTACAATGGTTTGTCTGTATAATTATTTACAACAAGTTTAGTCGATGGGAATATAATGTTTCCCATTGCGATGCATCTTGGGATCTGTGCCTCATCCATTGTGGGTGGAGATGCGGAAGTGGAGAATCGTTGTCTAGCGTCAGACAAATGTAGTGACCGCATCGGTCTGGCCCCACACGGGCTATCACAAGGGGGTCAGTTCTTTGTGATAAGTTAGGACCGAAAAAAAGCGGAAAACACGTGTTCCAACCCCGCCAGGATATCAATACAACAGGTCGGTTAATCCGTGATGCAATAACCAACCCCGTGTCTGACATCTCCATATAACGATCTACCGGTGCAGATCCATTTCCGAACCAGTTTACGGAATAGCAAATTCCGTCAAAGCCAGATTCTGACCACATACTTGTGTATACCTCCCTATGTAGGTCTAACTCTTGCAATAACATTTGTCTAACTTCGCGCCACCTATTTTGGTCTCCACAAATACCGTGGGCAACGCACCAAAACCCACAATTTCCATCACCTACCACATTATATATACTTATTAAGTAAGGATGGAAAATCACTGGAATCTGGTCCATAAAATATTCGCTTTCTGCATCTCCAACGTAAAACCTGTGTCTTATTTTCTGTTGAACACTAGGGCCCGTGTAAGAACTATGTCTTGCATGTTCTTTGTTGAAGTTCGGGACTTTTGTAGATCTTGAAGTTGTGCTTCTTCGGTGATCTACGGTTGGTACTTCATTCAAGTCCGGTACTTCATTTATACAACTTTTTATTTTACAACTTTAAAATAAATAAATAAATGAATAAATAAAACGCGTTTTATGTGGACAGCTGTCTCACACCACACACGCACACTTTTTATACTTTCATCTCACACACACACACACACACACACACACATATATATATATATCTCTCTCTCTCTCTCTATCACATCTGACTCTCTCTTTTCTCTCTCTATTTTAGATCTAAAAACTTGTTTTTAGATCTAAAATCACTCGTTATGTGATCTCTGATGGTTTTTGTGTGATGTTTTTGGTGATCTGTGATGGTTTTTGGTGATTGGTGACTACGTTAAATTTTTTTGGTGATTGGTGATGTTTTGGTGATCTGTGATGGTGATCCGTGATGGTTTTCTGTGGTAGGTTAAAAAAATTGGTGATTATGTAATTCTGTAGTACGTTGATTTTGTGATTCAGTTGGTTTGAAAAATTAGGGTTTTGAAAAAAATTTGGGGGTTTTTCAAAAATTCATTGATATATTTCAATTAACCTATGTTAATTGAAAGATTTGTTAAGTAATTAACCAGATCTATCATTTTTTTTTATAAAACGCCTAAATTTTAGAAAAATTAGGGTTTACTAATTTTTGGGGATTTTGATTTTTAAGTACTTCTGGGGTTGATTAAGTGTGTTTAATCAACACCAGAAGTGTTATTGGTTTAATTGGTTGTGGTTTTTGGTGATTACGTGATAAGTGGTACGTGATTAAGTGATTCTGTGGTTTCAAAAATTAGGGTTTTTTTCAAAAATTCATTGATATATTTCAATTAACCTATGTTAATTGAAAGACTTGTTAAGTAATTAACCCGATCTATCATTTTTTTTTATAAAACGCCTAAATTTTAGAAAAATTAGGGTTTACTAATTTTTGGGGATTTTGATTTTTAAGTACTTCTGGGGTTGATTAAGTGTGTTTAATCAACACCAGAAGTGTTATTGGTTTAATTGGTTGTGGTTTTTGGTGATTACGTGATAAGTGGTACGTGATTAAGTGATTCTGTGGTTTCAAAAATTAGGGTTTTTTTCAAAAATTCATTGATATATTTCAATTAACCTATGTTAATTGAAAGACTTGTTAAGTAATTAACCCGATCTATCATTTTTTTTTATAAAACGCCTAAATTTTAGAAAAATTAGGGTTTACTAATTTTTGGGGATTTTGATTTTTAAGTACTTCTGGGGTTGATTAAGTGTGTTTAATCAACACCAGAAGTGTTATTGGTTTAATTGGTTGTGGTTTTTGGTGATTACGTGATAAGTGGTACGTGATTAAGTGATTCTGTGGTTTCAAAAATTAGGGTTTTTTTCAAAAATTCATTGATATATTTCAATTAACCTATGTTAATTGAAAGACTTGTTAAGTAATTAACCCGATCTATCATTTTTTTTTATAAAACGCCTAAATTTTAGAAAAATTAGGGTTTACTAATTTTTGGGGATTTTGATTTTTAAGTACTTCTGGGGTTGATTAAGTGTGTTTAATCAACACCAGAAGTGTTATTGGTTTAATTGGTTGTGGTTTTTGGTGATTACGTGATAAGTGGTACGTGATTAAGTGATTCTGTGGTTTCAAAAATTAGGGTTTTTTTCAAAAATTCATTGATATATTTCAATTAACCTATGTTAATTGAAAGACTTGTTAAGTAATTAACCCGATCTATCATTTTTTTTTATAAAACGCCTAAATTTTAGAAAAATTAGGGTTTACTAATTTTTGGGGATTTTGATTTTTAAGTACTTCTGGGGTTGATTAAGTGTGTTTAATCAACACCAGAAGTGTTATTGGTTTAATTGGTTGTGGTTTTTGGTGATTACGTGATAAGTGGTACGTGATTAAGTGATTCTGTGGTTTCAAAAATTAGGGTTTTTTTCAAAAATTCATTGATATATTTCAATTAACCTATGTTAATTGAAAGACTTGTTAAGTAATTAACCCGATCTATCATTTTTTTTTATAAAACGCCTAAATTTTAGAAAAATTAGGGTTTACTAATTTTTGGGGATTTTGATTTTTAAGTANTGTTACACATAATTAACATAATCACGTAACTGCCATTCCATAAAATACAAATCGTAAACATTACTACAAGATAAATGATTCCAGATAAAAGAACATCAAAAGGTAGGGAAAATTCTTTCAAAACGTACCATACTTGTCAAAAAAATCACTTTTGAGTAACGTACTTTTTATTTTCGTCATTGTGGTACTAAACTTTCATTTTTGGCCTCTTTTACGCACTTTGGGACATTTTTGCCCCTGGATTTCCAAAAATTTGAGGGGTAAAAACGTCCCAAAGTGCGTAAAAGAGGCCAAAAATGAAAGTTTAGTAACCCAATAATGAAAAAAAAAGTTCGATACTCAAAAGTGATTTTTTGGATAAGTATGGTACGTTTTAAAAGAAATTTCCCAAAAAGGTAACCAACTTAATCTTTTATATAATACAACAAAACCTCAAGTGGGGACTTTTTCATTTCAAAAAAACTAAACCTTCCCTAATTTAGTAATATTTATATCCTTTTGTTGATATACTACACAGGTAGAAGATAAATACAAAAAATTATAGATAAGATGCAACTATCAATAGAATAAACTTTTTAAATAATTATCTTTAATAATAAACAAATATAATTAAAAATCATAAATCAAACAAAACAAATATTAAATTATTTGTTTTTTAATAAATAAAAATATATCATTCAAAAAAATTTTAAAAAAAACCCCGCGCGTGCGCGGGCATTATAACTAGTAATAAATGTAGCAATCCCTTTTTGACAGTGATCACAATTTATGGTACCAATATACACCTTTGTGCTCGCTGTCTTGATCTGGCTCGATGTACATGCATTCTTTAGCCTCTCTCCACATTGCTTTAAAGATTGGAGTCCTATCGATCTTATAATAATCACCCAAAACTGGTTTGATTGCGTCCCTCGCTTCCTTTGCATGATAATGTGGAATATAAGAGATCAAATGATGCAAGACGTGAGTGTGTGTAACGTCATGAAATACCCTATTCAAGAATCCAAAATCTCTATCGATCGTTGATAAAGCTCCTTTGATCCATTTCCATTCGGTTGAATCATAATGAGGCAATGAGAGATGAGTGTGGTGCAAATAGGTGATCAAAACAAAGAAAGCGTGCACTCCTATCACGGGAATACCATACATACACAATACCCAAGTGAATCCCTTTGCCGCTGCAAGAAGCTTGAGTGCATATACAACACCAATAATACCAAGATCTGATAGCATAACCTGAATTCGTTCACGCTCAGTGAAAATAGGACTCAAAGGATCAAAGTGGTTGGCAAACCTTTCATATTTCTTGCCAGAGACATTAGTTAAAAGATATAAAGGAAACCCTAGTGTTAAACGAAAAACCAAAGTGAACACTCGACCAGGTGGATTGTTAAGAACTTTCGAATAAATCATGACTTTGGACTTACGTTTAGGAATGTAAACTTCATCATTATCGAGTGAGTTTGTGTTGGCATGGTGACTTCGATGACTATATTTCCAAGAGAAATAAGGGGTAAAAAGAGCAGAATGAAGGATGAATCCAACAATGTCATCAACCAATTGGTATTCACTAAATGCATGGTGACCACATTCATGACCAATGACCCATAACCCGGTGAGGATGCTAGCTTGGCAAAACCAGTAAACCGGCCACGCTAAGTAAGCTAGAGGAGTAGGGAGAAGAGGAATGTAAGTGTTTGCTAAGAAGTAAAAAACGTACGTAACAATGAGATCATGAACAACATAATAAGATGAACGAATGACAGAACGCTCAAAGCAATGAGCAGGGATTGCTTTCTTTAGATCACTCAATGAGAACGGTGGATCAATCGGAACACGTTTGAGAATGCTATCTTTTGCTTCAACAGGCGAATCTGACATCCGGCCACTGGCTCCCATCTTTGAAACTAGGTGATTTTATCAACTGTAAATGTTTTAGTAATACAAGAACAAGAAACTTAACGAAGAGAGACCTTGAAAAGAATGTATATTTGTTTGTTGTCTTAGTGATACAACATGTTTGATATTTATAGTAAGGAGTAGTCATATCTGACGGCTAACTTAAAACTTATATTTCTGCAAATACAATATATTGGCTACGAAACTTCTATGTTACTGTTTTATCTTATTTAAATAAGTCATTATACGTATCAAAGGATAATATCCAAACACATAACCTTTATTTGAGCGCATATAACCTAACTCATCAACTTTAGCACTAAACCTCTATGATTTTACTCGTTTTTTAGTTTATCTTTTAATTAAGTTTGTTCGACATTTTTAAACATGTGGTCCACGTGGAAGTGGCTTACTGAATTAGGATAATATATAAAAGTTTGTAACTAGCAATTATGTATGTATGGGCAGTATTTAGTCTTTCATATTTTATTGTGTTTTGCAACCACCGGGTTTCTGTCTTCTTCTGCAAACCACTTGAAAAGACTGGAGTTGTTGTAGGGGCGGCAAGCAAGAGGTTAACATGCATTCTTGATAGTTGATACTCACAACTCACTCTTGAGTCACGTTTGGTAGGCCAAAAAGTCACATGTTATATGTTAGATATAATGTAATCATATGTAAGTTAGTAACCATACGATAATACTCTACACGTACAATTGGATTACTTTTAAGCTTATGACATTCATATTCATGCAACAATATAGATAACTGATAATAAATGATGATCGATCTAGATTTTTTCAGTTTCACCCCGAGAACAATTTGTTCAAAAGGTGATGTTCTTGTTAGCGGCACACTGAGGTGAGGAGGGTATCCGCCCGCTTCGGGAAACATGACTATATAATGCTTTGCAAATACACTCTTGCATAACCAAGTTACACATATAAAGGCCGGCATCAAAGTTATCTTTTCAAAGGATTTCGACTTGGATCTGTCGAAAATCTGAAGGCGCGCTTTACTGTTAGGCTACACCTCTGGAGTTGCTAGAATTCCAATAACATAAACAAAACAATCATAAATTTCTAAACCTAAACAAGATGGAAATTTTATATTCTTTAAATAAATAATACTAAATTAGATCTTACGATTTGTATATACAAAAGCTTCATATTACATATATTATTCATTGTTATAGAAAAATTGACTTAGTGACAGACTCAAGCAACACAAAAAGGTAAATCTAATTTTCTAGCGACACTGTTAAAATGTGTGTCTACACAGTTAAAATTTTGAGATTTTTAATGATATTTTTTTCTGAAAATAAATACGTGTAAAGGCAAAACAAAATTAAGAAATATTTCTACTTTACTTTTACTTACACTTTTTAAGTGTTGGAAAAACACCTATAAATATTAAGTAGCATTTATTTTTGTTGACACTTATGTACTTTAGTGATATTTTTTTAACTTTTAGTAACTTTTTTTTTTTTTTTTTTTTTTTTTTTTTTTTTTTTTTTTTTTTTTTTTTTTTTTTTTTTTTTTTTTTTTTTTTTTTTTTTTTTTTTTTTTTTTTTTATGTCACTCGACAATATCATTGCCCCAAATCTAAATATAGTTCAAATGAACAAATAGAGTAGTATCATTTTGATTATCGGAGTTACGTATGGGTATATTATGTTCAATCTCATGATTCTTGCATATACATGTCACATGATTTTATTTTTTATGTCACTCGCCAATATCATTGCCCCAAATCTAAATATAGTTCAAATGAACAAATAGAGTAGTATCATTTTGATTATCGGAGTTACGTATGGGTATATTATGTTCAATCTCATGATTCTTGCATATACATGTCACATGATTTTGGCCAACCAAATTAGACTCAAGAGTGAGTATGAGCCATCAAGAATGCCAACCTCTTCCTTTAGGATGCCCACAACATCTTCCAAGTGATTTGCTGAAATAAAGACAAAATCTAAGCTGTTGCTGACAATATATAGAATATGTATATATCAAGACTACATAGAGTCCAAATCATTACATATAATTAGTCATATTCACATGTGTAAATAGCAAACTAATTTACTCGCCATTGAAAAGAAAAATAAAAATATCGCAAACCAATTTGAGATTCCATAAAACTAGATTGTCTTGA
Source organism: Artemisia annua (assembly GCA_014162995.1). NCBI lineage: Eukaryota > Viridiplantae > Streptophyta > Magnoliopsida > Asterales > Asteraceae > Artemisia > Artemisia annua. The sequence continues at coordinate 74,478 of LBNU01031931.1, forward strand.
TATACTATTCACTAATCACTATTTTATTTTACTGTTCTTAAGCAGGGGCTTTTTTCGATTAAGGGCCTATTTATTTAGTAGGGTTCTTTTTATAATCTCGTCCACGTATGAAACAAACTCAGAACCAGCCTGAGTTTCAAGCGTGCAAGTGTTTAATGCTAAAATAAAGATACTGACTTGATTTAATATGTGATGAAACAAAGGGTTATGTACGTGCAGTCAGGGCCGTCCCGTGAAATTTTGAGGCCCTGTGCTATAATCCAAAAATAGGCCCTCGGCTCCGAAATTTGAACTATTCCTAAAATTAGCAACAAATAATTATGTTTTTCCTCAACTTTTAATATGCATCAAATAATAATTTGCTAAATCATATTCTAGTTCAAATACATCTTTTTCTTTCTTATTTATGTGTAACCATAAAATGATTATTACTAAATCGTTTTTTTTATGACATGTTTCGCACTGAAAATATAGTTTTATCGTGATATTTGAGTTTAAACATTTTCATACTTTGGACCACAAATCTAAAATAGATGCAAAGTTTTAAGTGATCAATCATAAAAGATAGGGGACTAAACTGGAACTTAAATAAAATAATGCTAATAGCCAAATAAAGCGTCGGACCCACAAAATTAATTTTTATTATTTCAACTTTTGGTTGTCTTCTTCAGTACCAAAACCCAAAACCAGATATGTTACTTTCTTCCATTAAAATGCAGGTTAGAGACTTTTTTCCTTTGTTATAAAAATCTTATATTTTCTAGAGTAAAGCATCTTCTAAAGAGACTAAATCCACCAAAAACGAGTACCGGAGTTTTTGACATCGGAGGCCCCTAAAAATTGGAGGCCCTGTGCGGTCGCACATCCCGCACATGCTCAAATCCGGGCCTGCGTGCAGTGCATGAATATTTGTGAAGTATGATACATTGAATAATTTGTTGAGAACCAATGGAAATAGCATAGAAATTTCGTACCCTGAAACATGGACAAGTGTATATGGAAGAATATCTATAATTAAACGTTAGCAGTCACCTTTGACCACTCCTAATTAACTACAGTATAAATATCAAATTTATGGTATCACAAAGATACCGCACATACATTCCTTGAGCATTTATACATGTTCTTACACTACTAAACGTTTACAAATTATAAATCAAATTTAAAATATGGGAGCAGGTGTAGTGGCGAAGATAGAAAATTTTCAGTGGGGGGTCGGGATCTAAATTTTTTTTCCTAACGCTATTTTTCGGGTAATACCGAAATTTTGGGGGGTCGAAACCGAATATACCGAAATTTTTCTACACGAAAACTATATACCCCCTACATCGCAAAAAAAATTTCGGGGGGTCGGGCGCCCCCCCCCC